>JANAVB010011796.1:5027257-5154757 GCA_029216955.1 Iris pallida
TTCAGGAAGGGCTTGATTAAGAAAGTCAAGTCCTTGACCAAGAGCAACAGAAATACTACTTTCGAGGAGATTCTGACGGAAGCTGTGGCAGCGGAGGACGACCTCAAACTGAAACTGAAGAGAGGTCGTGATTCACATGGAGCCAGCGGCAGTGGAGGCCCGGCCAAGAGGCCCATTATCAGCCGCAACATCAGCAGAAGCCGTTTCAGCAGCAGCAGTTCCAGAGTCAGGGTCATGCACCTTTTCAGCAGAAGCAGATACAGCAGGCGCCTAGACAGCAGCAAGTCATCAGTTGCACTTTCTGTAAGAAGCTTGGACATGTGTGGAACAAGTGTAGGAAGAGGTTAGGCAAGTGCCTCCTTTATGGTTCAGCGGAGCACCAGTTGAGGGACTATCCCATGTCTTCGGAACGTACAGCTCAGGGAGCAGGAGCCAAGGCTCCGGCAGGACAACAGAAGGGACCATTGCAGACTCAGCAGCAGAAGTTTATCCAACACCAGCAGCAGACCAGAGGAGTTCAGCAGGGCGAGCCTTCGCCATGTCAGCCGAGGATGCAGAGGCAGTAGGAGATCTGATAGCAGGTTCTGTTCTTCTTGACTTCTTTCCTGTATTTGCTTTGTTTGATTCGGGGGCTTCCCATAGTTTTGTGTCTGTATTTTTTACTGTTAGACACCAGCTTTCTTCTGAACCATTGCCTAGGACTTGCAAGATCACGACTGGGGGTGGTATCATCCTCGTCCATGATGTTTGCAAGGATCGGAGAGTAGTTTTGGGAGGCCGAGAACTGGATGTGAGTCTGCTCGTAATGCCATTACCGAACTACGATATTGTACTTGGTATGGATTGGTTGAACAGGCACCATGCCAGTATAGATTGTCCAGGTGGTAGAGTTCTCTTCAGAGTGCCAAGAGAGCCAGAGTTCGAGTTCACCAGACGAAAGATGAACTAGAGCAGCGGAGTCTTCTGCGGAGCTTCAGTAGAGGAGCAGAGCGTGTCACATCCAATGATAGTTGTGTTCATGGATGTATTCCCGGAGGAGTTACCAGGGTTACCTCCGGACAGAGATGTGGAGTTCTATATAGATTTAGTGTCCGACGTAGAGCCGATATCTCAGCACGTCTATAGAGTGAACAACAATGAGCTAGTAGAGTTGAAGAAGCAAGTAGATGAGTTGCAGGACAAAGGCTTCATCTGATCGAGTTCTTCACCATGGGGTGCACCAGTACTCTTTGTGCCGAAGAAGGATGGGTCGGTACGGATGTGTATCGACTACAGGGCTCTCAACAGCCTCACGATCAAGAACAAGTACCCGCTGCCGAGGATCGATGATCTATTCGATCAGTTGAGCGGAGCAAAGGTATTCTCCAAAATTGATCAGAGGTCAGGTTACCATCAAGTGAAGGTGTAGAAGGAGGACATTTCGAAGACAGCTGTCACGCCCCAGAACCAGAATAATGGAGAGCGGAGGAATGACTCAACCAGCTACGTATTACGGGTAGATAAATACCGTATAATACGATCAATGCTGTCTTAAAGACGAGGGGGTGCATACTACATGAGAGTCTTACTAGGGTCACTCAATATCTATTGTCTCAATCATTCAAACAAGAAAACAGTAATAGAGAACATATAAGATAAAGCAGTAAGGCGTCCCAAACGCTCAATCAAAACGTTTTTGATATCTGGCTATACAAAACATAGCCCGATGATGTAGCAAAGTATATACAATTATTATCAGCTGCAGCCTGACTTAGTTACAATTATGTAAAAGTAAGTACAAGATAATCCGACTAACATGTCGGTGCCAAACGGCAAAGTATAAAGTAAGTAACAAAATGAGCAGGGAAGTAAGGAACCCACTCGATTCCTCCTGCGATCATCCCTCTAGTATTGACCATCTTGGAGGCGGAAGTAAGCTGAGTCCTCGGGGACCGACTCTAAATCTGGCCATGCAAAACCAGAGAGGTTAGACCTCTAATAGCAAGTACCGTAAGGAAGCACGATATGAGGAATTAGAACCAGTAATAAGAAAATATGATAAATAGATCTCTGCTTGCTATTGGAATTTTTATAACATCACGATACTTCGAACCAACTTCCCAACCAAACAAGGAGAGAAGTTGATCCGTCATGTCCTGATATTCTGATCATCTCGGTAGTTAACAGAGTAGGTACAGTACACAAACAAATCAATTTAAACGGCCATTCAACTACTACGACTTGCTACTGTGAGTTCCAAGTTACCCTAGAAATATGCAATAAGAATTTCTCAGTTCTTACTATGTGCAAGCAAGGCTAGTCTACCCAGTCAATCAATTACGCCAATCATGAATTAGACGAGTCCCAGTGGGATGCCCGTTATCAATATACAATAAATAATATAAGCAGATACCGCTCCCTGCCCGTGTGGCAGATTTGTAGTATCTGTGGGAACCAGCCGGCCTGTCGGGCACTAATAGTCCCAAAGAGGGCTGCCATGTAAGAACTCGAGAATCCATTCTCTCCATGCAATCATTATTTTATTTAACTTAGTAGCCTCTATGTTAAGTGAAATCCCATGCCGTAGATCATGGTCATTCAGAATGAGTACTTCCATACAAAGTACGATATGCCCAACTCCACAACGATACCCGTACGGTTATGTTTTAGGTCTTACATAGCGTAATACAACAATCAAAACTAACCACAGAATAATCATGCCTTGACCATAAAGTACACATGCTGCTTTTGTAAAGTAAATAAATTGAAGCCTGCACGTGCCTGTATGCCAATATTCGGGATCGGCCAATCGATTGCAATAGTTCATAATTAATATGAACGTGTCTCATTCATTCAATTCAATAAGACGACTAGCCAGTCTCTTAGTTCCAACTAGGAACACATGATCAATTATAAAACAAGATAACAATTAATGTTAATTAATGGCAAGATAACAATCAATGTTAATTAATGTCAACTCGGGACAAAATCAGCCAAAGGCATTATGGGCTAGAGTTTATGTTACCGAGCAAATAGGGTATCATGCGGTCAAGAATCGGGTCTCATGCGGCTCAATGCCATGCGGCCAAGAAGTCACAAGCCTTATGCAGCTGGGGTTCAAGCTCAGCCATGCGGCTGGAAAGGTCAAGCCTTATGCGGCTAGAAAAGTAACTCTCATGCGGCTCAAGATGATTAAGTCTATGCGGCTCTAGATGATTAAGTCTATGCGGCTGAGCTGCGGCAAGGAGAACAATCTTATGCGGCTAGCGGCAAGTAGAAGTATATGCAGTTGCGGTTGCCAAAGCCATGCGGCTAGAAAAGTGCTATACGGCCAGGAAGTACCATGCGGCCAAGATTGCTCATACGGCCAGGTTTGCTCATGCGGCCAGGATTGCTCATGCGGCCAGGTTTGCTCATGCGGCCAGGATTGCTCATGCAGCCAGGATTGCTCATGCGGCCAGAAGACTTGCCGCATGAAAACTCATGCGGCCAAGCACTGTTCTTCTTCTCCAATTTCCGAGAACATAACCAAGCAAGCCATTGCTTCTAAGCTCTCTAAATCTATCATTCTAAGTCCAAATCTGGACTTCCATAGGTCAAAATGGGATAGAACGAAATTCTCTACAACATGGAACCATCAAAACTTGAAAATAACAAGGTTAGTTAGATCAGAACCCGATAATCCAAAAAATATACAACAAGTTTAGATCTACACAAAATGAGCCCTGGAAATTGAAAATGCTAAGATCAAGTAAGAAAGATGATGGAACAATAATACTGGGGTTCCATCATAAAGCAAGTTGGCACTTGCCTATGCGGCTGGGTAGGTGGGGGAGAGTTATGGAGGATGAAGAAGAAGTATTAATGAGAAGGAGAAGTAATAAAGAGAGAGAAAGGGTTTGGGGCTTTAAATAAAGAGGGGGTAGGTGGGGAATTATTGAACCACCCGATGGCCGAAAAATAAACCAACTCAGGCCGAATCCAAAAGCAAAGTAAAAAGCAGAAAGTAAAATGCAAAAAAATAATTAGCGTGAAATTAAAGGAATTTAAATACAGAACAATACATGATAAATATTTAAATACATATATTAAAGCAGTACATGTATTAAAATACATATTCTGGGAACGGGAAGTGACATCTTTACCCTCCTTAGAAAAATGTCGTCCTCGAAATTTCAAATCCAAATAGGATAGAAACATCAGAGCTAAACTAATCTAAGTACAAGCAATTTGAGCAAGTAATTATTTTACAATGTCAATAGCAAGTAACATATCTATATTTAACAATCTACAACATCAAGCAGTTCTATCCATAAGGTGACAAGCATGAGGAGTTAAGACAATCAAGGTATATAGAAAGAAATATACCTTGTGAGTCAAACAGGTGCGGATACCGTGATCGGATATCATCCTCACGTTCCCACGTTGACTCCCCTAAAGAGTGATGACCCCAAGCAACCCGGACAAGGTTAATTGTTCGGTTCTTGAGTATCTTCTCCCTTCGGTCTAAGATGGACACATGCTGTTCTTCGTAAGACAGGTTGGTACCAACAACCAGCTCCGAATGATCAAGGATATGGCTTGGGTCCGATACATACCTTCGCAACTGAGATACATGAAACACGTCATGTACCTCCCGTAACGAAGGTGGAAGGGATAAACGATAAGCAACATCCTCTATCCTATCAAGGATAGCAAATAGGCCCACGTATCGCGGACTCAACTTCCCGCGAACGCCAAATCTAATGACCTCAAGGGTAGATGAGATCCGCAAGAACACGTGGTCCCCAACAGAAAACTCTAGCGACCTACGATGCTGGTCCGGCCAATGACGATGTCGATCCTGTGCAACTCGAAGTCGCTCTCTAATTTCCTTAACCACTTCAACTGTTTGAACAATCATTTCTGGGCCTAGCATCTTTTTCTCCCCGATAGCATCCCATGCTAGTGGCGACCTACACTTCTTACCATATAGTGCTTCAAATGGCGCCATCTGGATACTGGCTTGATAACTATTGTTGTATGAGAACTCGACTAAGTGCAGATGACTCTCCCAAGATCCTCCAAAATCTAGAGTGCAAGCTCGCAACATATCTTCTAAAGTCTGAATTGTTCTTTCTGATTGCCCGTTCGTCTGTGGATGGTAAGCCATGCTAAATCTTAACTTGGTACCCAGACTATGATGTAAGCTCATCCAGAAATGTGTTGTAAAATGGGTATCTCTGTCTGACACAATACTGACAGGGACTCCATACTGCCTGACTATCTGTTGCATATACAGTTCTGCCAACTTTTCTGTAGATTGCCCTACTCTGAAAGGAAGAAAGTGTGTCACCTTTGTAAGCCGATCTACTATCACCCAAATAGCATCTTTACCACTTGGCAATCTCGGTAAACCGGTCATAAAGTCTATTGTGATGTGTTCCCACTTCCATTCTGGAATAGGAAGTGGTTACAATAATCCAGCTGGCATCTGCTGTTCTGCCTTCACTTGTTGGTATATCAAGCAACGTGAAACGAATCTAGCTATCTCTCTCTTCATTCCGTTCCACCAGAAGTGCTGCTTGATATCTTAGTACATCTTGGTCCCACCAGGGTGTATAGAATACTGAGAACTGTGAGCTTCTGTCATAACCTCCTGTCTGATATCTTCACTAGGCACACATAGACGTGATCCAAACCTAAGTGTACCATCTTCATGAATCTTCATCTCCTTCCTGAGCCCTGACTCACATTCTGCCCTGAGCTTCTGAATCCTTGGGTCCTGTGCCTGAGCTGTCTTGATCATGTCTACCAAGTCGGATTGAACTTGTAGACTTGCTAGAATTCCTACATCACTAGGAAGTATAACTTCGATGCCCACCTCCTGAAGGTCTTCTAAGATATGCTTCTATGTTGTCAACATAAATGCGCCGCCTCTCCTGCTAAGAGCGTCTGCTACCACGTTAGCCTTGCCTGGATGATACTGAAGCTCCACGTCATAATCCTTGATCAACTCCAACCATCTTCTCTGCCTCATGTTCAGTTCCTTCTGAGTAAAGATGTACTTCAGACTTTTGTGGTCTGTGTACATGTCCACTCGATCACCGTACAAGTAATGCCTCCATAGATTCAAAGCAAATACTACTGCCGTCAACTCCAAATCATGAGTTGGATAATTCTTCTCGTGGTCCCGAAGCTGCCTAAATGCATACACTATTACCTTCCCATGTTGCATGAGGACGCACCCAAGTCCTTTTCCTGACGTGTCATAATATACTGTAAAACCTCCGGGTCCAACTGGCAAGGTAAGAATAGGTACTGATATCAACTTCTGCTTCAAAGTCTCAAATGATGTCTGGCATTCTGTCGACCAGACGAATGGCACGTCCTTTCGTGTCAAACGGGTCATGGGTGCTGAAAGTCTTGCAAATTCTGATACGAACCTTCTATAATATCCTGCCAATCCCAAGAAACTCCGCACATCAGCTACGGTCTTGGGTACTGGCCAACTTTCTACTGCATCTACCTTCTTAGGATCCACTGCTACTCCAGCTCCTGATATGATGTGACCCAAAAATAAAATATGATCCGTCCAGAACTCACACTTGCTGAGCTTGGCATACAACTGGTTCTCTTTCAGAACCTGTAACACTTTTCGGAGGTGGTCTTCATGCTCCTCTTCACTAGCAGAGTATACGAGAATGTCGTCAAAAAACACAATGACAAATTGATCTAAGTATGGCATAAAGATACGGTTCATCAAATCCATAAATATTGCTGGAGCATTGGTCAAACCAAACGGCATTACCAAGAATTCATAATGCCCATACTTCGATCTGAATGCTGTCTTGGGAATATCCTCCTTTCGAACCCTCACTTGATGATACCCTGAACGAAGATCTATCTTGGAGAAAACTCTAGCTCTGCTCAACTGATCAAACAAGTCGTCGATCCTTGGTAGTGGGTACTTGTTCTTTACTGTTGCCACGTTGAGATTCCTGTAGTCAATGCACAATCTGGATGACCCATCCTTCTTCCCCACAAGTACCACTGGTGCTGCCCATGGTGATATGCTAGCTTAGATGAACTTTTTCTCCTTCAGTTCCTCTATGTGCTGATATACCTTGGCCTGCTCTAAATCTGCCATTCTGTATACTCGATTTGATATCGGTTTAGTTCTAGGTGCCAATTCTATACTGAACTCAATATCTCTAATTGGTGGTAGACCAGGAAGTTCTTCGGGAAATACATCTAGAAACTCTTCAACTACCTTCGAAACTTGAACTTCTTCCATTGCCGTTACTACTCCTTGCTCTTGTTGCATTGCCACTGATCTGACTAAGGTGAACCACTTCATGCCTGGAATATCAAAAGATACACTCCCTCTACGATAATCTATTGTCGCATGACTGTCTTTTAGCCAGTCCATGCCTAAGATAACGTCAAAATTTCCAACAGGAAATTCTATCAACCGGGCGGGTAAGGAATGCCCGCAAACTACAATGCTATACGCTAGAATAATCCTACTAACTCCTACGAGCCCATTACCAGTGAGTATATTCAACCTCCCTGGCAATGCCTCGAACTCTATTCCTAGCCGTGTCATAAATTGTGCAGATATAAATGAGTGTGATGCTCCCGAATCAAACAATGCTACTGTGGGATATGAGACGACGAAAATGTTACCTGCCACAACATCTCTCGATGCCAGTGCCTCTTCCAAGGACAAAGTGAATGCCTGCCCTCGACCTCCTTGTTGGTTCCCATATTGCGGCCTAGCCTGGTGTAGCTGCTGGCCCCTGCCTTGGTGATGCTGGGGTGGTCTGTACTGTTGCTGCATCGGCGGTCCCTGCTGCCGAAATATCTGAGCCTGTGTCATGAACGGGCGCTGTGCCAACGGTCTTACTGCCACCGCTGGTCCTCGATACTGGCCTGCCCCTGGTGCTGGCAGAGCAGGAAATTATTGTACTGGTCCTCCTGACCTCGAATTCATAGGACAGGTGGTAACCCGATGATCTGGACTTCCACATATCAAACACTGCCCGTTCAATGTTTGACACACATCTCTAGTGTGCCCTGCCTTTCCATAATAAGTGCAGCCCGCTGGGGGTTGCTGGTTCTTCTTCTGATGCTGTTGCTGCTGCCTTGGTGGTGGTGCTGGCCCTTGTATTGCCACATCGTGAATGCGAATGCCAAGGGACGGTGCTGTTGTTCGGGGCGCTACTCCCCCTCCTCCTTCAATCTGACTGTGGGATCTTTTCTGACCTCCAGTCCTTGTCGTGATCCTCTGAATGGTGATCTCATGCCTTCGGGTTGCCGTCAACACTTCATCAAAAGTCTGGTAATTTTGCCCCTCTATCAATTGCAAGATCTCAAGATGAAACCCTTACTGAAATCTCATAGCCCTCTAGCTCTCTGTTGCTACCATCTCCGGGGCGAACCTACTCAATCTGTAGAACTTCGCTGCATAAGCATCTACTGTCTTGCCAGCCTGTTTGAGGCTGATAAACTTCTGTTGTAGCTCAAACTACGCCACAACCCCATAGTACTTCATCTTGAATCTTGTAGTAAAATCGTCCCAAGCAACAGGACGTCTGATGCCTACTTCCTCTGATTCCCACCAATCACGTGCGAGATCCTGAAGTAACAACTTCACTTGATCCACACGTTCTTCCGCTGGCACCTTAGCTGCCGTCAGAATAGCCTCAATATCCTTAAGCCATGCATCTACTGAGATGGCATCTTCCGTGCCCTCGAAACGGCGGGGGTTGTACTTGCAAAACCTGGTTGATGCTCCTGAATCCATCCTCGCCCCTCTTTCCAAAGCCGTCTGTAATCCTTGGTTGAGTAACACATTCTGCTCTTGCAACTGAGCGTGCATGCGCTGGTGGGCTAACATCTGATGTTGCTGAGTAGCCATCATCCCTCTCATGATCTCCAGAAGGGCTGGTGTGTGCACTTCCACAGGGGTAGGTAGAACTATTGGCGGTGTCGGAACCTCCGGATACTGCGGTCCAGCTGCTGGTTCTACTATCACTTCTTCTTGGATAGTCTCTTGAGGTAGCACTGGCCCTTGTTGCTGACCAATATGGTCAGGTTGTCCATGTTGCCCTTGTTGCTGCTGTCCAATTCTGACAGATGTGGACGAGGTACCCCTAAGAAAAGGGACAAGAGAACAATCAAACGATCGGACAAGGAAGATCAATGAAGTCCAAGGATTCCAGAAGGTCAAGCTAGGGTCGAGAATCAACGAATCATGAGATCAAGGGGGAACATGTGTGATTGAGACATCCTATAAATTAAAACACCCCACAAGTCTGAAATAGACCTGCATGGGCCACCACTAAAACCTTATCACGCCCCAGAACCAGAATACTGGAGAGCGGGGGAATGATTCAGCCAGCTACGTATTACGGGTAGATAAATACCATATAATACGATCAATGCTGTCTAAAAGACGAGGGGGTACATGCTATATTTGAGTCTTACTAGGGTCACTCAACATCTATTGTCTCAATCATTAAAATAAGAAAACAGTAATAGAGAACATGTAAGATAAAGTAGTAAGGCGTCCTAAACGCTCAGTCAAAATGTTCTTGATATCTGGCTTTACAAAACATAGCCAGATGATGTAGCAAAGTATACACAATTGTTATCAGCTGCAGCCTGACTTAGTTATAATTATGTAAAAGTAAGAACAAGATAATCTGACTAACATGTCGGTGCCAAACGGCAAAGTATATAAAGTAAGTAACAAAACGAGCGGGGAAGTAAGGAACCCACTCGAGTCCTCCTGGGATCATCCCTCTAGTATTGATCATCTTGGAGGCGGAAGTAAGCTGAGTCCTCGAGGACCGACTCTAAATCTGGCCATGCAAAACCAGAGAGGTTAGACCTCTAATAGCAAGTACCGCAAGGAAGCACGATATGAGGAATTAGAACTAGTAATAAAAAATATGATAAATAGATCTCTGCTTGCTACTGGGATTCTCATAACACCACGACACTTCGAACCAACTTCCCAACCAAACAAGGACAGAAGTTGACCCGTCATGTCCTGATATTTTGATCATCTCGGTAGTTAACAGAGTAGGTACAGTACACAAACAAATCAATTTAAACGGCCATTCAACTACTACGGCTTGCTACTGTGAGTTCCAAGTTACCCTGAAAATATGCAATAAGGATTCCTCAGTTCTTACTATATACAAGCAAGGCTAGTCTACCCAGTCAATCAATTGCTCCAATCATGAATTAGACGAGTCCCAGCGGGACGCCCGTCATCAATATACAATAAATAATATAAGCAGATACCGCTCCCTGCCCGTGTGGCAGATTTGTAGTATCTGTGGGAACCAGCCGGCCTGTCGGGCACTAATAGTCCCAAAGAGGGCTGCCATGTAAGAACTCGGGAATCCATTCTCTCCATGCAATCATTATTTTATTTAACTTAGTAGCCTCTTTGTTAAGTGAAATCCCATGCCGTGGATCATGGTCATTCAGAATGAGTACTTCCGTACAAAGTACGATATGCCCAACTCCACAACGATACCCGTGCGGTTATGTTGTAGGTCTTACATAGCGTAATACAACAATCAAAACTAACCACGAAATAATCATGCACTGACCATAAGGTAAAAATGCTGCTTTTTTTAAAGTAAATAAATTGAAGCCTGCACGTGCCTGTATGCTAATATTCGGGATTGGCCAATCGATTGCAATAGTTCATAATTAATATGAATGTGTCTCATTCATTCAATTCAATAAGATGACTAGCCAGTCTCTTAGTTCCAACTAGAAACGCATGATCAATTATAAATCAAGATAACAATCAATGTTAATTAATGCCAAGATAATAATTAATGTTAATTGATGTCAACTCGGGACAAAATCAGCCAAAGGCATTATGGGCTAGAGTTTATGTGACCGAGCAAATAGGGTATCATGCGGCTCAATGACATGCGGTCAAGAATCGGGTCTCATGCGGCTCAATGCCATGCGGCCAAGAAGTCACGAGCCTTATGCGGCTGGGGTTCAAGCTCCGCCATGCGGCTGGAAAGGTCAAGCCTTATGCGGCTAGAAAAGTAACTCTCATGCGGCTCAAGATGATTAAGTCTATACGACTCTAGATGATTAAGTCTATGCGGCTGAGCTACGGCAAGGAGAACAATCTTATGCGGCTAGCGGCAAGTAGAAGTATATACGGCTGCGACTGCTAAAGCCATGTGGCTAGAAAAGTGCCATGCGTCCAGGAAGTGCCATGCGGCCAAGATTGCTCATGCGACCAGGTTTGCTCATACGGCCAGGATTGCTCATGCGGCCAGGATTGCTCATGCGGCCAGATTTGCTCATGCGGCCAGGATTGCTCATGCGGCCAGGATTGCTCATACGGCCAGGTTTGCTCATGCGGCCAGGATTGCTCATGCGGCCAGAAGACTTGTCGTATGAAAAATCATGCGACCAAGCACTGTTCTTCTTCTCCAATTTTCGAGAACAAAACCAAGCTAGCCATTGCTTCCAAGCTCTCTAAATCTATCATTCCAAGTCCAAATCTGGACTTCCATAGGTCGAAATGGGGTAGAACGAAATTCTTTACAACATGGAACCATCAAAACATGAAAATAACAAGGTTAGTTAGATCAGAACCCGATAATCCAAAAAATATACAACAAGTTTAGATCTACACAAAATGAGTCATGGAAATTGAAAATGCTAAATACTAAAGAGACTTAAGATCAAGTAAGGAAGATGATGGAACAATAATACTGGGGTTCCATTATGAAGCAAGTTGGCACTTGCCTATGCGGCTGGGTAGGTGGAGGAGAGTTATAGAGGATAAAGAAGAAGAGTTAATAAGAAGGAGAAGTAATGAAGAGAGAGAGAAAGGGTTTGGGGCTTTAAATGAAGAGGGGGTAGGTAGGGAATTGTTGAACCACCTGATGGCCGAAAAATAAACCAACTCAGGCCGAACCCAAAAGCAAAGTAAAAAGCAGAAAATAAAATTCAGAAAAATAATTAGCGTAAAATTAAAGGAATTTAAATACAGAACAATACATGATAAATATTTAAATAAATATATTAAAGCAGTACATGTATTAAAATATGTATTCTGGGAATGGGAAGTGACAACAACATTCAAGACACGGTATGGCCAGTTTGAGTTCATGGTGATGCCGTTTGGGTTAACTAACGTCCCGACGGTATTCATGAACTTGATGAATAAGGTGTTATACCATTACTTGGACAAGTTTGTGGTGGTGTTTATCGACGACATCTTGGTGTATTAGAAGACCCCAGAGGAGCACGAGGAGCATTTGAGAGTGGTTCTGGAGACTCTTAGGAAGGAGCAGCTTTACGGCAAGCTGTCGAAGTGTGAGTTCTTTTTGGACCAAGTTGATTTCCTAGGTCATGTTGTGACCGAAGATGGGATCTCAGAAGACCCGAAGAAGATCAGAGTAGTTGAGACGTGGACAGCACCGAGTTCAGTTGCGGAGATCAGGAGCTTTCTGGGATTGGCATGCTACTACATGAGGTTCGTTCAGGATTTCTTCCGAATTGTAGAGATATTGACTAGGCTGACCCGGAAGGACGCAAAGTTTATCTGGTCAAAGGAATGTCAGGTTGCTTTCGATGAGTTGAAGAAGCGACTGACGACAGCTCCAATTTTGATATTGCCATCAGGATCAGACAGGTTCACTATCTACAGTGACGCCTCAGGAAAGGGTTTGGGTTGTGTCTTGCAGTAGCATGGGAAGATGATTGCCTATGCATCTAAGCAATTACGTTCGTATAAGAAGAACTACCCTACCCATGATTTGGAGTTGGCGGCAGATTGTCAGGATACACGGAGTTCCGGTGAGCATTGTCTCGGATTGGGATAGTCGCTTTACTTCCCATTTCTGGCGGAGTCTGCAGACTAGTTTGGGCACTTAGCTCAAGTTTAGTACTGCATACCACCCTCAAATGGACGGACAGTCAGAGAGGACTATTCAGACACTCGAGGACATGCTACGGACTTGTGTCTTGGATTTTTGAAGCTCTTGGAAGGATTATTTGTATTTAGTAGAGTTTGCATACAACAACAGTTTTCAGGCCAGCATTGAGATGTCACCATTCGAGGCACTGTACGGGCATAGATGTCGTACACCCTTGTCTTGGGACGACGTTGGAGAGCAAGCTTTATTGGGACCTGAGATGGTTGTTGACGCAGCCGAGAAAGTGAAGCTCATCAGAGATTGACTTCGCGTGGCGCAGGACAGACAACGACATTGGGCCGATAGCCACCGAAGACCTTTGCAGTTTAAGGTACAGCTTAGACTTAGGATTAGGTTTTGTTTATTTTGTGATTTTTGTGCTTGATCATGTGATTGTTATAGTTAAACTTGAGACCATGTTTATGCTAGATTGGAGATCTGGTGTTCCTGAGGATATCTTCGACGCATGGTACTATTCGCTTTGGTGGAGGTGGAAAGCTTAGTCCGCGTTTCATCGGACCTTTCGTCATCAGCGGAAGAGTTGGTGATGTGTCATACAGACTGGACTTGCCCCCTGCATTAGAGGGAGTCCACATTGTATTTTACGTGTTGTAAGGACCCTATATTTTGGGAATTATTTTTTTATTATTTTATATTATTTCTAATTATTATGTTATATTGTATATTTAAATATGATTATATATGTACTTATCCGTGTCTTTGATTTTTGGGGAACAAGACATGCCCATATCTTGAAACGTCCTGTATGTTTTTTGTAGTAGACAGGATGACCTTTAATTTGGTATATCATGTCCCATCCAAATTTGTCCCCAAGCATCCTTTTGACTTCGCGCAACTTCGGGTCAAATTTAGGCCATTTGATTATTTACCATAATTCCAGACCTAACTTCCTACGTGAGTTCAGAACTTGATATAGATCAAAACCATTTGACCCAATATATGGTTTTGACCCATTTCGAGTCTACGACACACATGCCAAGTGTGTGCCACTCAATCGAGTCTCCATATGCTATTTAATTGCGAATGGCACAAGAGACTTATTGGTTGCTCTTAGAGTTCGATTAAATTAGAAAATATATTTGGACCCTAACCTAGCCAACCCCACCTGGTAGGAAGCCATGTTAGGTTGCCATGATAGTATAATTATTATGGATTTATTTTGGGAGGTTATACAGTCAAATAAATTTATATACAATTTTGTATATATATGATTATATTTATAATAGCCTAATATTGTATATAGATATGGCCTTAGTCATGGTTAAGTTCTAAGATGCATAGCGACTAGGAATTTTGGTACGATTAGTGTTGTTGTGTGCTTTGACTAGTATATTGGCCATGCTAGAGAAGGCCCGGCCATAGCTGTGTCCCAAGTAGGAAAACCAGGTAAAGTTGTGACTTAACCCCCGCCGATGAAATAGTTATTTATTAATTAGATATATCGATTTTTAGATGACCCGATTGTACCCAATCAGCCCGAACTGGACCCAACTCAATTCCAAGACCATGTAGGCGTGTAGTGGACCAAAGACGACCATGTAGGCATATTTTATGTGTGTGCAAATATTTCTTAAATTATTTTAGAATTTGATAATATATTTCTAATTATTAAATATTTGTACAATATTAGTATTATTATTATTATTTAAATACTGTGTTCCAATATTTGTATAATTTTTGGACAGAATACGGGTGTAGTATAAGTTCATTAAAACAACCACTGGGTATTTTTATTATTTTATTATTATTAAAGTTAATTTTTGTGATTAAATAATTATAATTATTATTAGATATCATTATTTGTTGATTTTTATTTGCCAATCGAATTTATATACATAGGTACCTATATTTAAATAGATTAAAAAATATGGATAGATAATATTGAATTTTTTGAGATTTTGTAGGTGTATATATAGATATTTAAATATATATGGATATATATGTAGGTTAATAATGAAAAAAAGAAAGAAAAAGAAATAGAAACACTGTTCCCTTACGGGAACAGTGACTCACCGAATCTGCATCCTCCATATATAGAACCCGAGCCCACCCGCACTTATATATCGAGGAAGATCGAGAGAAAGGGGGATGAATTCATCGAAACTCTAACCCTAACTCTTCCCTCACGACCCCTGCCTCCGCGTGCACCCTCTTCGACACCAGGCGCACCACCCAGCCCCACCAGAGCCACCGCAACCGCCGTATTTCGCGTGCATAGTAGCAACAGTACGCAGGAGCAGTGCACCAAGGAGTCGACTTCGTAGGTACGTATCTCCGTCTATGATTGTTCATTTTTCAATCTGTAAATTGTTTTGGAAAGCCAATATAACCAAGTTTCGAACCCAGTAGATAGGTTTTGTGATAAACAAGCACCCCGTCCAAAAAACTGATTAAAACTTCATCGAAAAACCTGTCCAAAATAGGACATAAGTCAGTCCAAATACCCTTGTTGGAAGGCAAATCATCGTCGAACCAACGACAGTTTAAGAAAACTAATTAAACCAACTTGAAGACAACATATAGGGATTCCTAACCTATTTTGTATTTTTGATTTTCATTAATTATGTGCTGAGAAAACCGTTTTCAAAATCACAAAAAACCCATTAAAAACAGTTTTCAAAACTTTGAAATTCTTCCGATCCAACGTGCGTCCCGCCAATCTGGGCGACGTGGTCGCGAACCGAAAGCATCGAAAGGTGTGTATCGACTTCGTGGACGTGTGGGCTTTGACGAAATTCAAATTGGTTGCGTGTGCGCGACGAATTTGATGCGTATCCGTCAAAATTCACCGTATCGGCCTTTTCGAAATTCTCCAATTACTTTGTGCACGTTTGTCAAATCGAGACGAAACTTGCGCCAGCAGGACCGTATCATTTTTCTGTTTCTATATGCCAAGCTTGGTCCGATTCTGAGACAGTTGACCGGATCGCTGTTTTGTGGGCCCCACGATCCGATTCAACGGACGATTTTGTGCACGGCTCATCGAAATCCAAAATTGGACATACCGTTGGGTTCGTATTATCGAAACAAATCCGTAGACATGTACTATGATGACTTTAGAGACCATTGACTTTGACACATTTTTCGGTGCAAAGCGGGTCCAACGGCGGACACCATTTTGACCCAAAATTACCGTTTTGCCCCTATGTCCAAAATTGGACTTAAGGACAGGCAATCCTAGCTAATTCGACTAATCTAGAAACGTTGGTAACATCTATTACAGCTTCTCGAGGCAGTTGTGAGACCTGGACATTCTAACTTATTGATTGGTGATATATTGTTGGTTCTCCGTGCAACCCTCAGGCAAGTACACCTTGCCAAACTCTACAGTACTTACATGCTTTTCCATATTACTATTTTTTATCTCTTACTTAGTTCCATAATTCTTCTATTCCGTGTTCTTGTTACTTTCTAGTTTTACGTGCACGTAGATTTTTACTCTTTTCTATATTACTTGATCTACTCTCTTATCCTGTTCATGTCTAGTGATAGTGTTGTTCTGTCCATGCCATGATCTCGTGACCTATTTGACTTGGACTTGACTTAGTATGATTTTTGGTACTTGATTGACTTGACCCGGTCATGATCGTTTGATTTGACCCTGATCTGTTATTAGACGTGACTATACCTGACCACCTCGTTCGTGAGCTCTCGTCGAGTGCGAATGAGCCTTACTATAGTTAAAGATTCCCTATCGGCTACTGACTATAGGACTGTGAGCTCCCATCGGGCTACGGTTACCCCCGACTTACTATTAGTCACGCTTGATAGCACTATCCTTGACGGTATGCCATTTATACTTATTCTTTAGTCTCATATTGTTCCTTGTACCATTTCCTATTTTCTCGCATGTTATTTATTATATAATAGGCATGTATATTATGTATCTTGCTAGTCCTCTGAGGACCTGGTGATCTCTCCAGGTATTAGATAAAGGTATGGTACACTGATGGAGGATGATTACTACACCAAAACTGTAGGTATATTTAGTTGATGTTTTATCGTTCTCTTTCGTAATTAGATTTTGTTCTATATTATATTACTTTGACATTGCTGCTGTATAGCCTAGTTTTACAAGCTTTATCTTTCATTAGAAGCTTGTTCAAGATAATTGCATTAGAGTCTGGTCCACTTTATTGTATATTATCTTTTCTTGTTACTTGTAGTAACCGGTTTGCTAATGTCTGACCAGCATTAGTTTACTTGGTTTATACAAGAGTTTATCTTCAGTGGATTGAGATATTTGTAGATTGCTTTAGGAAACCAGACAACTTATACGTATTCGAGCTGGGCTGGAGTCCTCTCGATGCGTAGCTGGCATGTATACGAATCCTAGTCCTACGTATTTTGGGACTGGAGCGTTACATATTTTTGTGGTGGCCCATGCAGGTCGAGTTAGCCGTTTCGGTTACGTTACTGTACCGGACGGGCCTGCGACATGACTAAACCCTTAGGAATCTCAATCCACAACTGCCTTGACAATTCTTTTGGAAATTTTACTACCGCCCTTGAACTTCGTATTTGCTCTCGACTACTCTTCCTTGCTTTCTCGTATCATTGCTTCTCGTCCGTTCCAATTTCGGAGTGACGAATAATCATGCTATATAGGATTTATCAGAAATTCTTAAGTTATAGTGTAAGTTAGTCTGCTTATTGTATTGTGATTGCTTGATAGATAATGGGGATTAGAGATGCCATAGGGCGTCATGTGTTTGATGAGGTAGTTTAACCAAAGGTGGGTAGATGTCCTAAATATAGAAATAAATAGATGATCGTACTAGGTTACGTCCTTATGGTAGTCACTCGATAGAGAAAAGGATGGTAATTTTAGTGTAATGATTGTCCCTCAACAAGAATAAAGTAGACGTAGTCTAACCTAACCCATTTACTATTATACCTTGTTGGTTTAAAGTGAGGATTAGGCGGATTAGTAGGTACCACTTAGCTTGGTTAGGTAAAACGGAGACTCATATAATTGCAATAATAGTATGGTTAAGAGGGACAAGTCTTCAATGTGATCTTTGCAAGACTGCCAGTACCAAGAAGAGCCACTAGAGATAACTATCTATAGTTTTACGATATAGAGGTTACAAATCCAAATTGTTTAGACTCGATTATTACTTGACTTATTAGGAGACACTGTAGTGACCTAGCATATCCCTTAAACTATTCATAGTTACCCTAGCACAGTTCTTTGTTATAGAGCCTTATTTTAATTTCGAGGACGAAAATCTTTTAAGGAGGGTAGAATGTAAGGACCCTGATTTTTGGGAATTATTTTTTTATATTATTTCTAATTATTATGTTATATTGTATATTTAAATATGATTATATATGTACTTATCCGTGTCTTTGATTTTTGGGGCACAAGACATGTCCATCTCTTGAAATGTCCTTCATGATTTTTGTAGTAGACAGGATGACCTTCAATTTGGTATATCATGTCCCGTCCAAATTTGTCCCCTAGCATCCTTTTGACTTCGTGCAACTTCGGGTCAAATTTAGGCCATTTGATTATTTACCATAATTCCAGACCTAACTTCCTACGTGAGTTCAGAACTCGATATAGATCAAAACTATTTGACCCAATATATGGTTTGACCCATTTTGATTCTACGACACACATGCCAAGGGTGTACCACTCAATCGAGTCTACATGTGCTATTTAATTGCGAATGGCACAAAAGACTTAATTGGTTGACTCTTAGAGTTTGATTAAATTAGAAAATATATTTGGACCCTAACCTAGCCAACCCCACTTGGTAGGAAGCCATGTTAGGTTGCCATGACAGTATAATTATTATGGATTTATTTTGGGAGGTTATACAGTCAAATAGATTTATATACAATTTTGTATATATATGATTATATTTATAATAGCCTAATATTGTATATAGATATGGCCTTAGTCATGGTTAAGTTCTAAGATGCATAGCGACTAGGAATTTTGGTATGGTTAGTGTAGTTGTGTGCTTTGACTAGTATATTAGCCATGCTAGGGAAGGCCCGGCCATAGCTGTATCCTAAGTAGGAAAACCAGGTAAAGTTGTGACTTAACCCCCGCTGATGAATTAGTTATTTATTAATTAGATATATCGATTTTTAGATGACCCGATTGTACCCAATCAGCCCGAACTGGAACCAACTTAATTCCAAGACCATGTAGGCGTGTAGTGGACCAAAGATGACCATGTAGGCATATTTTATGTGTGTGCGAATATTTCTTAAATTATTTTAGAATTTGATAATATATTTCTAATTATTAAATATTTGTACAATATTAGTATTATTATTATTATTTAAATACTGTGTTCCAATATTTGTACAATTTTTGGACCGAATACGGGTGTGTAGTATAAGTTCATTAAAACAACCACTGGGTATTTTTATTATTTTATTATTATTAAAGTTAATTTTTGTGATAAAATAATTATAATTATTATTAGATATTATTATTTGTTGAGTTTTATTTGCTAATCGAATTTATATACATAGGTGCCCATATTTAAATAGATTAAAAAATATGGATAGATAATATTGAAGTTTTTGAGATTTTATAGGTGTATATATAGATATTTACATATATATAGATATATATGTAGGTTAATAATGAAAAAAAGATGAAATAGAAACATTGTTTCCTTATGGGAACAGTGACTCACCAAATCCGCATCCTCCATATATAGAACCCGAGCCCACCCGCACTTATATATCGAGGAAGATCGAGAGAGAGGGGGATGAATTCATCGAAACCCTAACCCTAACTCTTCCCTCACGACCCCTGTCTCCGTGCACACCCTCCTCGACACCAGGCGTGCCACCCAGCCCCGCCAGAGCCACCGCAACTGCCGTATTTCGCGTGCACAGTAGCAGCAGTACGCAGCAGCAGTGCACCGAGGAGTCGACTTCGTAGGTACGTATCTCCGTCTATGATTGTTCGTTTTTCAAGCTGTAAATTGTTTTGGAAAGCCAATATAACCAAGTTTTGAACCCAGTAGATAGGTTTTGTGATAGACATGCACCCCATCCAGAAAATCGATGAAAACTTCATCGAAAAACCTGTCCAAAATAGGACATAAGTCAGTCCAAACACCCTTGTTGGAAGGCGAATCATCGTCGAACCAACGATAGTGTAAGAAAACTAAATAAAATAACTTAAAGACAACATATTGGGCTTCCTAACCTATTTTGTATTTTTGATTTTCTTTAATTATGTGCTATGAAAACTGTTTTCAAAATCACAGAAAAACCCATTAAAAACAGTTTTCAAAACTTTGAAATTCTTCCGATCCAACGTGTGTCCCGCCAATCCGGGCGACGTGGTCGCGAACAGAAAGCATCGAAAGGTGCGTATCGACTTCGTGGACGTGTGGGCTTTGACGGAATTCAAGTTGGTTACGTATGCGCGACGAATTTGATGCGTATCCGTCGAAATTTACTGTATCGACCGTTTCGAAATTCTCCAATTACTTTTTGCACGTTCATCAAATCAAGACAAAACTAGCGCCAGCAGGACTGTATCATTTTTTTGATCCTGTATACCAAGTTTGGTCCGATTCTGAGACAGTTGACCGGATCACCGTTTTGTGGGCCCCACGATTCGATTCAACGGACGATTTTGTGCACGGCTCATCGGTTTCCAAAATTGGACATACCGTTGGATTCGTATCATCAATACAAATCCGTAGACATACAGTTTGATGACTTTAGAGACCATTGACTTTGGCATGCTTTTCGGTGCAAAGCGGGTCCAACGGCGGACACCGTTTTGACCCAAAATTACCGTTTTGCCCCTGTGTCCAGAATTGGACTTAAGGACAGGCAATCCTAGCTAATTCAACTAATCTGTGAATGTTGGTAACATCTATTAAAGCTTCTGGATGCAGTTGTGAGACTTGGACTTTCTGACTTGTTGATTGGCGATATATTGTTGGTTCTCCGTGCAACCCTCAGGCAAGTACACCTTGCCAAACTCTACAGTACTTACATGCTTTTCCATATTACTATTTTTTATATATTACTTAGTTCCATATTTCTTTTCTTCCGTGTTTTTGTTACTTTTTAGTTTTACGTGCACGTAGATTTTTACTCTTTCCATATTACTTGATCTACTCTATTATCCTGTTCATGTCTAGTGATAGTATTGTTTTGTCCATGACATGATCTCCTGACCTGTTTGACTTGGACTTGACTTAGTATGATTTTTGGTACTTGATTGACTTGACCCGGTCATGATCGTTTGATTTGACCCTGACCTGTTATTAGACGTGACTATATCTGACCACCTCGTTCGTGAGCTCCCGTCGAGTGCGAATGAGCCTTACTATAGTTAGAGATTCCCCATCGGCTACTGACTATAGGACTGTGAGCTCCCATCGGGCTGCGGTTACCCCCGACTTACTATTAGTCACGCTTGATAGCACTATCCTTGACGGTATGCCATTTATACTTATTCTTTAGTCTCATATTGTTCCTTGTACCATTTCCTATTTTCTCGCATGTTATTTATTGTACAGTAGGCATGTATATTATGTGTCTTGCTAGTCCTCTGAGGACCTGGTAATCTCTCCAGGTATTAGATGAAGGTATGGTACACTGATGGAGGATGATTGCTACACCAAGACTGCAGGTATATTTAGTTGATGTTTTATCGTTCTCTTCCATAATTAGATTTTGTTCTATATTATATTACTTTGACATTGCTGCTATATAGCCTAGTTTTATAAGCTTTATCTTTCATTAGAAGCTTGTTCAAGATAATTGCATTAGAGTCTGGTCTACTTTATTGTATATTATCTTTTCTTGTTACTTGTAGTAACCGGTTTGCTAATGTCTGACCAGCATTAGTTTACTTGGTTTATACAAGAGTTTATCTTCAGTGGATTGAGATATTTATAGATTGCTTTAGGAAACAAGACAGCTTATACGTATTCGAGCTGGGCTGGAGTCCTCTCGATGCGTAGCTGGCATGTATACGAATCCTAGTCCTACGTATTTTGGGACTGAGGCGTTACACGTGTCGCAGTTGATACGGTATGTGGCAGATTCCAGTCATGTACTGGACTATTCCGAGATCGAGGTGGGCCCTACTCTTAGTTATCCAGAACAGCTTGTGGAGATTCTGGATCGACGGAAGAAGGTGCTGAGGAACCAGACAATACCCTTGGTTCGTGTAGCTTGGAGGCCCCACTCTCCAGATGAGTCTATCTAAGAGAGGGAGGATGAGATGCACGAGCAATACCCTTATCTTTTTCAGCCGTGAGGTATGACTTTTCTATCCTTCTCATCTATTCAGTCACTACCAGAATAAGTCGTTTTAGCGACGCTTAAAGACGTCGCTAAAACGACAAATTTCGTCGCTAAAAATATTTACCGACGCAATTACCGACGTTTTGGACTTGTCGCGGAAACGTAAGTCGCTGATCTTTAAAATGTCGCCAAACGTCGCAAATACCGACGTTTACCAACGTATATTTACGTCGGTATATCCTGGGATATTACCGACGTCTACCGTCGTTTCGTCGGTGGATTAGCGACGTGTTGAAAGTCGCTACACGTCGATAAAATCCTGGGAACTTACCGACGTTTACCGTCGTTTAAAATGTCACTAAATGTCGGTAATTCCTGAGATTATTATCGACGTTTATCGACGGTCTCCGATGTATATGGACGTCGGTAAACGTCGGTACCCTGGAAAATTTTGTAGATTTACCGACGTTTATCGACGCAAACGTACGTCGGTGGACGTCGGTAAACGTCGGTAAACGTCGCTAAATCTGCAAAAAAAATAAAAAAATAAAATACAGAATGTCCTTTTCTCCCTGCAGTTTAAAAAGATAACCATAAAGACACAGTATAACAGATATCCTTTTCTCCCTGGGTTCGCTGACCCCTTCGGTGGAACACTCAACACCGGTAAACGTAAACCACATAAGCACATTAACATCCAATTGAAACGAATAATAACATAAACAACAGTATAACACAATGTAGCAGGCAACAAATAGAATGGGATCCAATAAATAGAATAGGATCCAACAAATAGAATAGGCACAACCAACAAGTATCCAAATAACCAAGTCTACACCAAATAACAAAGTCTACAACCAAATAACCAAAGTCTACACACAACCAATAAATAGAATAGGATCCAACAAATATGATCCAAACATCCAAGTCTACACAACCAACAAATATCTAAGTCACAAACAAAGGATCAAACAAACACAAATAAACAGTCCTAACTAGGACTACTAGGGATATGGTGCAGGAGGGGCACCGTCGCGACGAAGGGATAAGAACAACTCATACTCCTCAAGTGAAATCAATACCGATGGAGCAGGCAGTGATGTCAGTGGAGTCGGTGTCGATAAAGAAGGCGGTGGAGGCGGCGAAGTCGACGACGATGAAGGCGCACCCGGAGGACCAGCACGCTCCAACGCTGTAAGTCGCTGGTTGTATGAATCCATAGTAGATAACAGTCTATCGCTGCTCTGGACCATCGAATCCGTCACCAATCTCAGCCTATCGGTCATGGTCACCTGTACTGTCTGCAGCTCCGTCACCGTGCGCTCTAACCCTCCAACGCTGCGCTCTGTCCTTTCAGTCGTCTCCATGAGCTCCATAATGCCGCGATCGAGCGCATCCAATCGTGCTAGCAGCACAGGATCATCCGTAGGGTGCTGAGACTGCTCCTCGATCCGTCGTAGCAGATCGTCACGGAGAGACTCCATCATCTGGTGGACTCGGGCAGACTCCTGGGACGACTGTGGACCATGCACACTAACAGAAGATGTCCTAGAGGACTGGGTCGCAACTAGGGCGCCATAGGATCCCGTACCGTAGTACGTACCCCTATGGAGTCCACCAGCGGCGGTCATCCACAGCTCGTCCGCCGACGGAGCTTGAGTGGGCTGCGAGGAAGTACCGGCCTCTCCTGCATTAGGTGCACTAGCAGCCGCCCGTTCCCGCAGCCTCTGATACTCGGCCTAAAAAGTATAGATAGTACTCTATAATTTCTAATTTCTAATTAATGTACTTATTATTACTAACTACATGAATATTTATTTGCATCATATTTACTAAGTTATATTAAAATTGACACGAAGTATTAAATTAAGATAATGTATTGTAATACTTACATAGGTCTGCTCGGCCCTCTCGTCAATAAGGCCTTCGCCCTTCCGATGGGTGGCCAGGAAGACGGTCACCATGTCGGCGTTACCGACCTTTCTTACATATAATTAAATATATTATCTTAGTAATAATTTATCAGTTTTGTATTAAAATAATATTTCTAAAAGAGAAAGACATACCAGACGACGGAAATATTTTGTCATCGGAATCGACCCACCGCACCACTTCGAGGCATGTTGCCTAGCCGCCTTGGCCTTCTCCGACTTCTCCGTGTACCTTGGCTCGTCGAATCAAGCCTTCATCGTATTCCACTGATCATGGGTGATCCAACCTTGGATCGGCTTTCCGGCACGATCACGATCCTTCTGATCATTAATAGCGTCGCGGATCAGCTTGGCAGCGACGGCAGGAAACATCCCCTCGATAAGCTCGGCCCGGTACGGTGGATAGAAAAACATATCCTAGAAGAGCGTAAACCAAATATTTATCATTTATATATAATATGAATTAATTATATGATTCATATTAAAAGCAAATCTGTTTTAACCTTGAAGCGCGTAAACCAGTAGTTCTTCCTTTCGTCTAGAGCATCAGAGTAGTTAATCCAAGGACCACCATAATTATGCCTCAGCATGTGGCCTAGGCGTCTCTGTACCTCTGGGGGACGATATCTATACAAACATATTATATTCATGAAAAAAGTTAATTTATGATAAAAACAGAAAGAAAAAAAATTATAAACCAAAACACCTACTTTGTACCGTCGGCCCAGATCTCCGTCCTCCTCTCCTTCGGAGGTGCACACACATCATCTGCATGATGCTGGTCGGCCGTCGACGCAGCCTCCGTCATCTGCTCATCCGTCTCCATCGTCGTATCAGCAGTAGGAACGCTAGACGGGCGAGCACTCTCAACAAGCCTGGAACTACTCGTCCCAGGAGATATGCCACGTGATGTTGTCCTAGCAGGCCCAGCTACTGTCCGATATGGAGAAGTAATCGGCGACAAGGATCCAGAGCCGGTACCAGTAGGAGGTACCGAAGGAAAACCCCGTCCTCTAGCAGTACCTGTAGGAAGTACCGGAGGATCATGACCTCGTCGTCCCCCTTTTCGGAACGATCCGCGACGACCTGCCATACCTGATAACAGCATATGATAATACAACAAATAATAGAGACTAGAAATATGAAAGTACAACAAATAATAAAAACTAGAAATATAAAAGTACAACAATGACAAGATTATAACCAAGATAACATATGATGATACATTCTACAATAAACATCTAAGTCCAGATAATATATTCTAGAAGAACATCTAAGTTCAGATAAGTATATCTCTCTCAATCATCTTCAGAATAATTATCTTGTTCGTCTTCCTCGACCTCATCTTCCTCTTCCTCCTCATCTTCACTTTCATCTTCGCCTTCGTCGGCTTCGTCTTCCTCTTCGGATAATTCTACATCTTTTACATTATGTGTCGTGTAATGCATAACTTCTGTGGAGTCCACATCGACAATATTGGTTACAAGAGGTAGCTCGTCCTCCTGGTAAGCTTTTTCGTCAACATCAAAAGTATCTCTAGCTTTAGTCTTGCATACTGCCCACCAGTCAGACTTTGTTGCTCCCCGTCTCGGATAAGCTGTGAAGTACACGAGCTGAGCCTGAGTTGCTAGGACAAATGGTTCGTAGCCTTGATATCTACGCTTGTAGTTTATATCTACAAGACTATGTTTGTCAATTTTTCAACCTTGATTTTCAATCGGATCGAACCATTCACACTTGAACAACACGATCTTTGCAGGTTCTCTGCCATTATTTTATGACAACTCCATAATCTCTCGCAAGATGCCAAAGAAATCATTTCCTGGATCGACGTCTTTGTAGTTCGAAGACTTGATACACAAACAACTGTTTTTTGTGGAATCAAGATCCAGGAAGCTGTCTCTGATCGGAGCATTTGTCGACTTGAACCGAAAGCCATTGACACAGTAACTTGGCCATATTTTAACAAAAGTAATTGGTCCCTTGGCAAGAGTTCTAATTAATTCAATCTTGGGTAAAATTAGACGATCGACCTGAATATCAAAGAAGAGATAATAAGTTATTTATTGCGCAGTTGCATTAGAAGAGGACAGTAATTACCGAGCTACTTACATATTCGCTCAACCAAGAAGAAAAATGACGTCTCATTTCTTATTCTAATGCTTCGTCTGTTAGGTAGGGTCTAACCAGCCTCAACTCATCATTATTTGTGCTGGAAAACAATGAAGCAACTGCCGATTAGTACAATAATATTAGCTTATACTATTCCATTGAGATGACGTAAACTCATCATCCTGAGTTACTTACCCCTCTAGCTTCTCCACTTCATCCTCGTCGTAATTGAGTAATACATACAACTGAGCAGCCCTTAGCTCTTCGTCATTCAAATATCTCTTCTTCATTTTCCCCGAAGACTTTCCGGACGCATTGAATACTTTCAGTATTCCATCATTAAATTCTTGATATCTGCCGTCGTTTCTCGGAGCCCTCGTTCTATTCGTAGCAACATGAGATTTGAAATAGGAGGAGCAGAAATTTGTAATCTCCTCGAGAATATAGGCTTCACAAATAGAACCCTCGGCCCGAGCCTTATTTTTCACCTTTCTTTTTAGCTGATTCAAATGTCGCTCGAACGGGTACATCCATCGATATTCAACGGGTCTACCAATACGTGCCTCGTAGGAAAGATGAATCGGCAAATGCTCAATAGAGTCGAAGAATCCAGGAGGGAACACCCTCTCTAGCTTGCACAGTGTTACCGCAATGTCCTTCTCTTGCTTTTCTAGACGATCAACGAGCAATTTCTTAAAACAAAGGTCCCTGAAGAATATGCTAAGCTCCGTCAATGGATCCCAAACTGCCTGCGATAAGAATTCCCAAAATGCAATCGAAATTAACCGCTCCATGAATACGTGACAATCATGGCTCTTCATACCTGTCAGTTTGTTCTCCTTGAGGTCGACGCATCTTCTCAAGTTCGAAACATACGCATCTGGAAATTTCAGACCTTGAATCCACCTACAAAGCCTCACTTTATCCTCCTTCTCCAGTAAGAAAATTGCCTTAGGCTGCTTCAACTTCCTATTCCCGTCCTCTATCAAATGCAATACAGGACGTCTACATATTTCTTCCAAGTCCAATCTAGCCTTTGGATTGTCTTTCGTCTTCCCCTTTACGTCCATTACAGTATTAATTATGTTGTCAAACACATTCTTCTCGATATGCATGACATCAAGGTTATGTCTAATCAGATTGGTGCTCCAATATGGAAGATCCCAGAATATACTCCTCTTCGTCCAGTTATGAGTACGACCAAATCCGTCACACTTGTAGCCCGTAGCAGGCTGCTCAATAGCTCTTGGTAAATCTTTTACCTCTTCCCATATCGTGTATCCGGGCCACCCTAGGTGGGGGATTAGCCTTCTCCACAACGCCAGCACGAAAAGCATTCTTGTTCCTCCGGTACGGATGATCCTTCGGCAGCAATTATTGATGACAATCGAAGAAGCACGGTTTGCCTCCGTGTTTCAAACGGAAAGCCTTAGTACTGTCCATACAATACGAACATGAAAGACGACCATGCGTGCTCCATCCAGATAACATTCCATAGGCCGGAAAGTCGTTGATGGTCCACATAAGTGCTGCCCGCATCTGGAAATTTTGTTTTCTAGATACATCGTACGTGTTAGAACCTACTTCCCACAGATAATTCAGCTCATCAATCAATGGCTGTAAATACACATCGATGTTCCTTTTCGGATTGTTCGGACCTAGGATAATAACGGTGAGGAACATATACGGAGTCTTCATGCACATCCGAGGCGGTAGATTGTACGGGGTGACGATCACAGGCCAACACGAATACTGGGATCCCGAAAGTTCGAATGGGGTAAAACCGTCGGAGCAGAGACCCAATCTGACATTACGCGGATCAGAAGCAAAATCTGGATACTCTCGATCAAAGTGCTTCCATGCTTCTCCATCAGATGGGTGATCCAACACTCCTTTGGTATGTTCCCGCTTATGCCAACTCATGTTTTCTGCAGTTTCCTTCACCATAAACAACCGCTGCAATTGCGGCGTCAACGGCAAGTAGTGCATCGAAGAGGTAGGCTTCCTGGCACCGACAAACTTTCCTCTACCACATGCCTTGTAGCGATCGACACCACAAAATCTGTAGGCGTCTTCATCCTCGTCGTCTTTGTAGTACAATATGCACCCGTTGCGATAGGCATCGATTTTTTCGTGTCCCATCCAGAGCGATCTAACCATCCTCTTAGACCGGTAGAAGTCTTTAGGCAACTTCACACCCTCAGGCAATATTTCTATAAGCAATGCCATAAGACGGTTGTAGCAATCTTGCAACATGTTAAAATCGGACTTGATGCTCAACAATCTTGTAACCACCTCCAACTGTGAATGATCCTCACAACCAGGATATAATGGAGTCCTTGCTTTCTCCAGCAACTCCATGAACTGTGCAGCATCAGGGTTCGGTGCCTCCTCAGGTGCATCATGATCATCCGGATCGAAACTAGGCCCGGCCGCGTCAAAAACCATGTTCACCAACCTATCGTCGTAAGGAGCGTTGTTGTGGACATCCACATAAGGCTCGTACTCCGATGCTAAAGACACAAGTTCTCCGTGCTCGCTCCACTGATAGTAATTCGGCATGAAACCCTTCGAGTATAAATGATACGTGACATCCACTTCTGGATAATATTTCAAGTTGCGACATCTCACACATGGACACTTAATTTTGGTACCGTCCATGTACTGAGGGAACGCCTTGGTAAACTACAAAAACTGGTGTACACCCTCTATGAATTCATCCCGCACACCGCACATGTCATCAGGATGACGGTTGTACATCCACGAACGATTTCGCAGATTGTAATTCAGCTCCATATCTATTTGAGGATAATTCTGTAAGATAGATACAAGCACATCGTTGAAACACTTGTGAAAGTAATAGCATTTGAGGATATTCCTATTAGTATCGATATCGAAATCGGTATCACACCAATAAGGTAAGGAAATATATACTTGAAATGCCCTTACTGCCTGCTACAGGGGACCATTTGAGGATATTCCTATTAGTATCGATATCGAAATCGGTATCACACCATTCCTATGAGTATCGATATTGAAATCTGTATTAGACCATTCCTATGAGTATCGATATCGAAATCAGCATCACACCATTCCTATGAGTATCGATGTTGAAATCGGTCATATCGACCATTCCTATGAGTATCGATATCGAAATCGGTATCAGACCATTCCTATGAGCATCGATATCGAAATCGGTAACATACCATTCCTATGAGTATCGATATCGAAATCGGTAATATCGACCATTCCTATAAAGTATATGTTAGATTAATAGTCCAAGTCCAATGTATCGTGTCCAAGTCCAATATGCTCGTGTCCAAGTCCAATGTGCTCGTATACAATTTCTCGGATCATTTGTGTTTGTTTACTTCCTTGCTTAATTCATAAGATGTATGTTATTAACATTTCAGATATATTTCACTTTGGTTAAGATATCGGATATCCATAATCATGACTATGATGACCGAACTTTAATCATGAAGGAAGAAGGATAACTAACTCGATTTAGAAAGAATTAGTACAAAGTTGGACAAGGCTCTTCTCTTAGAGAAACATAACTACATATGAGACTTTCAAAAGGGAAATCCTTTTCAAGTGTTTCCAAAATCTCAAGTTGGGAATAGTACTTAAATACATGTTTCTCTCAGTTTAGTTTTCTCTAAAAAAACAATTTGTTTTCTTTCTAGTTCAATTCATCTCAGTCTTAGTATGTATGTTCTTTCTTAAGAATTTCAGATATATATTCACTATGGTTAACTAAAATATTCAGGTATCCTCAATTTGGGATATCATTTCTAATCATGTATATTGGGAAAGAAAAGTGATTACTTTCCTATGTTTGGATGCCAAAGAAATTGAGGAGGAAAGGAAAATGATTCCCAATGGAAGGGAAATTAGGGGGGAAAGTGATTACATCCATCCCAATAGATTTAATATATATTGTTTAAATGTTATTTAGATATTAAATCCCAGATTTCTATTGGTTTAGAGATGTGTTTTTCTATGTATCATATTGTATCATATTATTTAACTATATGTATATATGTATATATATATCAATGGTTATATATATGTTATTATCTATATATATATATATATATATATATATATATATATATATATATATATATATATATATATTTTTAATATATATATATATATATATATATATATATATGTATATATATTTGTGGCTTATATATATGTATATATATGTGATATTATGTGTGTTTACATTTGTGTTCATGTTGGGTGAGAGTTCGGCCAATGGGGTGGTGAATTAGAGTTGGAATTGGTTGATATTGTGAGTGTATGTGTATTTGTTAGAGAGGAAGGATTGAGAGTGTGGGGTTTTGATTTTGTGTAGTGTGTGTATATATAGAGTTAGAGAGAGTGAGGGATTAGAGGGAGTGACTGATGGAGTGAAAAGGGGGGACTTCATTGCTGTGAACAGCAGCATTGTAGTATATCAGTCCCCACCCAGGGGACTGAACTCTGGAGACTCAATAGTCCCCAAAGGGGACTGTTATTTAGTAGCAGCAGTAGCAGTAACTTACTGCTATTTAATAGCAGTGAGGGGGGCAGGGGATCAACCATATCAGCCATATCAACCCATTTAACACCCCCATTCCAGTCCAAGGTTGACAGCCAACTAGTCCCCCATTTAGCAGTCTATAAGCACTCCAAAACCAGTCCATAATACCTGTCCTTAGCTGCCCCATAGCAGTCCATATAAACCCCAAACTTGTCCTATATTCAACCTTTATGACAGCCCATAGACTGTCCCATAACAGTCCTTAATAGGCCCCTTAAACCTGTCCCATTTTAGTCCCTATAACTCAGCTATTTGCTGTCACAAACCACCCCATAGCACCCCTAAACCAGTCCCTAACTAGCCTATATTATATATGTTACAAAATGACATAACTGCTCAAAGAGAATTAGCACATATATTATATATGTTCGTGTCGTATTCGTGTTTGTATCGTGTCCATATCAAATGACTACTAGAGATATCGGGTTAGGGTTTACCTGAGCTTTGGGGCTGATAGAGGAAGGGGTGGCCTATAGGAGGAGGAGAAGGAGCTCGTGGTGGAGGAGCTCCGCAGTGCGTGTAGGCGGTTGGAGGAGGAGGAACTCGGTGGAGGAGCTCGGTTGGAGGAGGAGGGGATCTTGGGATGGCCGAGTAGTAGGAGGAGGAGGAGGAGGAGCTCACGGTGGAGGAGGAGGAGGGGTCGGTGGAGGAGCTCGGAGAGGAGGAGGAGCACGCAGCAACGAGAAGAAGGAGGAGGAGGCCGGTCGACCGAGGAGGAGTAGGAGGAGGAGGTCGGTGGAGGAGAAGGAGCGGTGGAGGAGGAGGAGCTCGAAGAGGCGGTGGAGGAGGAGGCTGGGCGACGGCAGAGAGTGGGGGGAAAAAATTTGGAAAATTTTCGTGTGAGAATGGGGGGAAAGGAAAATCCGATCGGGTTAATGGAAAAGATTTACCGATGTCAGTAAAAGCCGTCGCTGAACGTCGCTATATTCTAAAATATAGCGACGTCGTATTCTAGTATCGCAAAAACGTCGCTAATAGTAAAACAATAGCGACGTTTACCAACTTTTGGACGACGTAAAATTTTGTTATAAAAAAATTAGTCATAATACGTCGCTGAACGTCGGTAGTAGTGACGTCCAGCGATGTAAAAATTATACGTCGCTGAACGTCGGTAGTAGTGACGTCCAGCGACGTAAAAATTATACGTCGTTAAATTGCCAAATAATAGCGACGTTTTCATTAAGCGTCGCTAAACTCGTCGCTGATATTTTGGTAGTGAGTTTTGTCTTTAATTTCGAGGACGAAATTCTTTTAAGGAGGGTAGATTTGTCACATCCATTTTTCTAGTTAAGGGTATTTTGGTAATTATAATTTTTTTGATTATTTTAATATATTATATTATTAGTATTGTGATTTTTGGCCTTTTGATAGTATAGCCTTGGTGCAACCTAGCCTAGTGTCTCACCAAGACTTAGTGACTTAGTTAGCATGATTAGTTAGTGTTAGTAAATCCTATTCCAGTTAGTCTAAGGTTAGAAGCTAATTAGCAAGTTTGATTAGAGGCTATATTAGAAACCATTGATTTAATGATTCATTTTAACCTATAGAAAGAAGCCCAAGCCCATGGATTAGGAAACCCTAGCCCAATCTCATCCTAGCCTGCCAAGTAGGTTCCCACAGCCTATTTAATATCTCTTAGAGAGACTTGCATCTCTTTTTCCCTTCCTTCTCATCCTGGAAAAAACCTAGGTATGTTTCTTTTCTATTTTTTTCATTTCTCTTCTTTTCTAACCCTAGTCTCTTGTATTGGGTTCTGATCTATGTTTATGGATTGTTGATGGTGAGAAAACTCAGATTTGGAGAGCATCGGAGTTTTGAAGTCGCAAGAAGTATCTTCACTTTTGGAGCTTTTTATTGGGAATTTACCCTCAATAGGTAATCTCTCCAAAACCCTTCAAACTTATGAATTCTTCCCGTAAATGCATCCATCTAGGTGTACCCTAGCTGTAGGATGAGTTTTGTAGGAATTGATATTGGTTTGGTGTCCGTATCGGACACGTATCAGTATTTTTACGTACGTGTTTGATAAAATGCCCAAAAGGAATTTTTATTGTTATTTTTCAAATCTTTTGGAATAGAAATGTAGATATATACATTTCTTATGGATTTGTGTCATACTGAGGGAAAACTCGTGCTATGTCCGTGTCCAAATTGGGCACGAACCCGCTCGCGCACGAGCCGTTTGCGTGCCCTGCTGCTCGGGCACTATAGCGGACACGATAGGACACTTCGTGACCCCAAAATTGGTGGACATATAGGGCACATGACTGACACGGGGCTGATCAAATTTTGTGAGATTTCATCGAGTAGATCTCGAGAAATCTCACGCGCAAGAATTTTGCTGACACTGTGCGCACGGGAAAAATCCCGACTGATACGCGTGTCGTATCACACATACACGTGTCGCCTGTGTCTCGTGTTGTGTCGTGTGTGTAGGCCTATACCTGGGCTACACGTGGATACGAGCACGAGACGTGTCGTGCCTCGTGTCGTGTCCACGAGTTCATGGACTGACCGTACGAGACAGTGCAGCCTGTGCACAACTGTGCACATTTTTGAGTGTCTGGACACTTCGTGTCCTATTGTATGGACCCGATACACCTTGTGGGACACATACACATGTACACGACATGTTCTCAACCCTTAATTTGATATTTAAATGGTTTTGTGATGATTAACTTAGGGTTTATTCATTTTTACTGATACGGGGTTCTAATAAATATATTTTCAGAATTTTGAAATGTATTTTCAGAGTTTTAAACTGATTAAATTTCTAATTTATGAGTAATTGATGATGATTAACACGTATACATGCCTGGGTTGATGTTTTCATAGTTGGGTTTCATATGTATTCATGTTTGGGTTTGTAATTTAGTTTTTGAATATATGGGATACTCGATACTTGACTAAAAACATGAAGTTCAGGTTTACTTCCCTATTCGATGTTAATTCTGAGATATGGACATTGTTTTCCTGAGAACTAAGGTTAGATTTAATGCAAATTGCTGGGTTCTATGATATTCATTTTGTCAGTTGACAATAGGTCGTTTAGGGGTTGATACTTCATGTATCATACTTCATGTATCATTTTGAATTTTTTCAAATATGAGTTGGTATTTATTATCCTGAATTTGTTTATTGTTTTTTTCCTTTTTGAACTGTGAACATGGAGTTGTTTGTATTCAACTTGAAGTTATTCGCATATCTTCCCTTCTTCCTTTTTCCTTTTTCTTCTTTTGATATCATTTATACATATATGTATATATGTCAATGTATATAGTTTCTTTGTTTGTATATATATATGTGTATTGTATATAAATACATATGTGTAAGCTAATCTCAGTTTTAGCCACAGCAGCCTCGACATCAGTACACACACACACACATACTCATTTCCTTTCTTTACATGCCTATGTTTATGTGAATGAGTATATATATATATATATATATATATATATATATATATATATATATATATATATATATATATATATCATGTAGGGAATGAATCTAACGGATTGTATATGTTGTGATTGGAAGTAGATATAGTCTAAGGGTTAATGAGTCAGCTTAGGATTGACCCAATAAGCCTAAATTGACCGAGTTGACTATCAAGTCGACCAAGTTGACAAAAGTCAACTTTAAGTCAAACTTGATCCAAATCGACTCAAACAGACTTGGAATGACTAGATAATTTGTGTTTGACCTAAAATTTGGTAGATGGACTAGTTGACTTATAGTTGACCAGGTTTGACCAGAGTTGACCAAGTTTGACCAGAGTTGACCAAGGGTTGACTTTGACCTAGAAGGACCTAGAACCATTTAGAATGCATTGTAGGCTATTCTTATTTCATGTTAGACATGTTGTGACCTGTGTTGCTCTAAATAGGACTCAGGTACTCCAGCTCAGAGTTATATTCTCATCAGACAGCCAGGATATCAGACGAGTACATTCTCTGACCGTTTCATACTTGTTAGGAATTATATTCTTGTCATAGTTTAATTTACTTGATGCTGACATGATATTATCACGGATTAGTACTATATAGATCTTTACATGAGATGTTATCCCCTCGGGTGCATCGAATACATCATGTCATGTGTTTTTCACGAACATCATATATTTGGTGGACTCTTATTATTCATGTATACTCATGTGCTCTCATGTACTCTCATGATCTCATGAGCTTCATGTATAAACTATCATGTACAATAACATAACCTGTCTAGATCCTTGTGTATTGATTGGGGCATGGGAGAGTAGAAATAGTCATGTGAATAATTCTAAAGTAGTGTAATCATGTACAAACTATTTAATATAATCATGTGCAAATTAAGCCGTTCACATGTCTATCTTGTACTCTAAATCACATAGTCACTTAAAGTTCTCTATTATCATGTATAGATAGCTTTGTTTAGCAGTTTCTCTCTTTCTTTTCATGCTTATTTCTTACAGCGTTTCATGTATCTTAATCTATCACATGCTTTATATTTCCTGTCAAGATATAAACTGCGTGAGATATATTATGCTCGTTTCCGTCCTGATTGGACTGTTGAAAATATTACAGGTGATGAGGAGGAGTTCTGCCCTACATATTATGGCACAGGCTTAGATGACACTAGTGACTTGGACCCTCAGGAGGATCCTACAGTCGTTGAGGACTTGCCTATTTTCTAATTTATATCTCTAGACTAGTTTCCCTTTAGTTGTCTTATTTTATGTACTTTCAGTTTTTGGAAATTGGTGATGTTTGTATATTCAAATATTACTCTCGTTTGTAGCTAGTTGGAGATTATTCCTTTATCTTATCTTTACATCTATTCTCTTTATTCTACCTTAGATGCTGTGATTGAGTTGTACCTTTATATTGTCCTCCTTTTGGAGTGTATATCATTGTACATGTTTGGTTATTGTGTTAGATATTGTGACCTATGACAGCGTTCTACCGCCGACACTGCAGCGTAGGCTGGACGTAACCACTTCCCGTGCCCTTACACTGGGTGCGGGTCGTGACACGATCTAACAACTTGATGTGTTTACTTCGGTATCGGTATCGGACTATTTTATTGAGTATCGTAATCGGTATCGGTATCAGACTATTTCTATGAGTATCGGATCGATATCGGACTATTTCTATGAGTATCGGTATCTAAACCCTAACCCTAACCCTAAAATCCTAACCCTAGAACCCTAACCCTAAAACCCTAACCCTAAACCTATAAAACCCTAGAATCGGTATAGGTATCGGGCTATTAATCCTTTGAGTTTAAGAATCGGTATCGGTATCGGTATCGAACTATTTCTATGAGTATCGGTATCGGTATCGGTATCAGACTATTTCTATGAGTATTGGTATCGATATCGAACTAATTCTGTTTAGTTTGTCTTACGATACGGACTTTCACATCCAATCTGCGATGGATCGTTACTTCGTTGATCGTACATGGATGTACAAACGGAAATACGAGAGTAGAATAGGTGTGAGTGATAATTTTCAGACAGGTGTGGAAGTGTTTCTTAAGTATGCCATGAGCAATGCTCAGTACCTGGACGGTAACAAAATCAAGTATCCATGTGGTAATTGTCGTAATAGATGTTACGAAGAAGTAGTGACTGTGAGAGATCATTTGACCTGTAAGGGTTTCGTACTTGCTAACGGCCTGTGGTTATCGCAAGGTGAACTATATATGGAAAGATAAGCTGCGAAAGCTGCTACTTACGCTTTTGATGATAATGCTGCAACTGATTTTGTCATCGAAGACGACGGATGCTCTGTTGATTATGGAGACCTGCAGAACCTTGCACGAGATATGGTGTATGATGCGGCAGGGCCTAATTTTGATCCGGAGGATCCTAATCCCAATGCGAAGGAGTTCTATGATATGTTTCAGGATACAGATACTCCTTTATATCCTGGTTGTGAGGCTCATGCACGAGATATGGTGTCGATGCGACTACGAAGCGACAGATTATCCGTCGACAAGGTTCTGGAAATATAAAATATTTCCAGCACCTAAGCGATAGATTATCCGCCGCAATTTCGTCGCTAGTAGTCGGTAACCACTTTTCGACGGATTATCCGTCGCCAATACCGCGACTAATTGGCGACAACCTAGCGACAACGAACGACGGATTAGCGACGGTTTATCCGTCGCTTAGGTTCTGTAACCATGAAAGATTTCCAGAACCTAAGCGATGGATATTCCATCACTAATCCGTCGCACATTAGCGACTATTATCGACTAATCTGCGACGAATTTTGCGTATCAGAACCTCTCTGGTACGCGTTTACCGACATATAACCGACGGACTTGTCCGTCAGCTAACCGTCGCCAAATATACGAATCTTGCTGATACTTGAATTGATGAAAGTTCGTCGGCTAACCGTCGCTAAATATACGAATCATGCTGACGGTAATCCGTCGTTAAGTTGTCGAATGGCGACAACTTAGCGACGGATATGTTTAGCGACGGGGTATTTTCCGACGGATTTTTTAGCCAAAATCCGCCGGTAGTCCGTCGCTAAATCTATTTGCCGACGGATTAGCGACGGATACGGCCATCGCTAATCCGTTAAATTTTGGTAGTGTAATAGGAAATAATAATGGAAGACATGAAAAAGGAAAAAAACTAAGTATACCTGAAATTCGAAGAAAATAACCTACACACAATCTATCACAGAAGCTCAGCAAATACCTAGAAAGAAACTAAGTCCTCAAAATGGATGTAGCAAGATACATAATATACACGCCGAATGTAATAGTATAATAAGCATAAAGAAAGACAAAAAAATATGGTATGATATCACCAACCAATCAACGAGTAAATGCAATCAAGAACAGTAAATAGGAATATGGCTACCTGTTGAGTCAAACAAAATAAAGTAACTCTGTGGAGAGCCTATGTACCATTCATCGTTAGCGATTCTATAGGCGGCTATAGTCTATCTATTGTTCCTTAGTAGCGAGTCTATGATCGATGGGAATAGTACTCAACGTCTAGTCAGGTTCTCCCCACCTAATGTCCTATACAAGTACTATCGAGTCAAATACGCAAGCCCAACAAAAATCATGAAAGTACAGTAAACTATATAACAAATAATATGACAAGTCACATGAACTCGAGATTATAACGCTAACAAGTAATGAAAATAATACTATATATCTAACTATAATGCATGTACAAAATATGTCATGGTCCTTTGTCAACGGAATATATCAAAAAGAATATAACACATGGAGATCAACTAATCATTATTTTAAAAATATTACTACCAAAGAAACAAGTACACAAATAAGAAAGAAGCATAAAATACTGAATGAGGGCAATGTATACTTTCTTGGAGTTCGTCCAAGCCTACTCAGTTTGTGGGACCAAAGTTTAGCCAAATCTATCAACAAACCAATGAACTATGATCATCATGAATATCTACCAATCCCAAATCACAAACAACTAAATATTACACACAAAATACAAACATAAATAACTACTCCTAACTAGGGAAGTTAAATAGGTCCAAGTCGCTTGTTAACTATGTCACCTAAGTCGTTTATTAATTATACCATCTAAAACTATGCCATACTACTCTCTATAATTATTATTTATTTACTTACATTATGAATTTCAAGTTACACATAAATTTTGGATAAATATAAATTATGCTTGAAATTTTTGGATTCATGTCATGTAAATCAAGGCTTCTGTTGATCAAAAATTCAATCAACACAAAAATAAAATTTGAGTGCATAAACATGTAATTTCAGTTCTACAAGTATGTTGGAACCGACGGTTTACACATATCTCGATCGGTTACAAGATATTGCAGTTACGGTTTATATGTTATAATTTTAGTAGATCACTAGTCATCTAGAAATTACACAAATTAAACAGAATATAAAAGTAACCTATCAAATTCTAGAAAATATATCTCTGTGTCAGCTTTTGAAAACATCAAACGAATAGTGAAATGAGTTCAAAGTCTACCAAAAAACTTGAAAACAGAGAGACGTGGTCGTATTTTGGATGACTAAAACTTAAATAATTTTACAGAAATATAGGTTTCGAATTACTAGAAACAAATTACAAATAAAGAAAATTTACCTCGAGATGATTCCAACAACAAGGCGATAGAAGCTGATGTTGGGGTTGTTATGCCTTCACAAAAATTGAAGAATACAATATACTCTCTCTCTCTCTCTCTCCTAAATAAGTAATCAGAGAAAAAAAACTAGGATATATATATGGGAAGGGATATTGCACCAAACTTATTGCATCAATTGTTGCACCAAACAATCTCAACCACACATTTTTTTCAATCATGTGGTTATAAAGCATTCCATAAAGTTGTTGCCACGTCAGCATGCTTTATAATCACATGATTGAAATAAATGTGTGGTTGAGATTGTTTGGTGCAACAATTGATGCAATAAGTTTGGTGCAATATCCCTCCCCTATATATATATATATATATATATATATATATATATATATATATATATATATATATATATATATATATATATATATAAGGGCAAACAAAATGATCTATAAATGCCCAAAAAAAATCCTTGGGAGGCCACTACTGAATGAAGAAACTCCTGGGCTCTAGGATTTATATATATATATATATATATATATATATATATATAGAGAGAGAGAGAGAGAGGAGGTATCGTGATCCCTGTACTTAAGCATCCCCATATGTATTTGGAAATAGCAACCATTGGTTCAAATTAGATCGATAGTTTAAGAATCTAATCAGAATGACCAAAAAATACAATCCAACGGCTGCTATTTTGGGAAAATTGCAATGATGGAGAACCACTTGGGATTTTCAGCTATTTTGGATTTTTTTAGCTTGTTTATTAGGATAAACCAAAATAAAGAGAATTTTATCTGTCGAGATGGTTGGGGTTGGTTAGATATTGACTTATCTCATGGATGAGAACTTAGAGATTTATTTTATTTTATTTTGATTTTTTTGTAGCTTATAAAAAGCTTATATTTCATAAGTGATGGAATCGAAGAATTGAGAATGAGAAATCTATTTTGAGTTTAGATGGTGCGATGCCAAAACTTTAAAGTGGATCTCTCTATCAACTTAGCTTCTACGCTTTCGATGTTGACGTCTTCAACGTAGCTTCTCTGCTTTCAACGCTTCCGATCTCCAACGGTAATCCTAATTATTATTTTCAATTTCAACTAATTTTGTGATAAATTTATAATAGTTTGTTTACTCTTCAATTAAAGCTTCCGCGTCCAAATCTTCTCAAAATCTCTAATTTTATATTAATGATTTATTTTTGGATTTTTGTCCCGCGTCAATGCAGGGGATACATAAGACGGGGAGCCTGAGCCCCCCCTCTCGCTGCGCTCTCCCCCGCGGCGTCTGCGCTCTCAAGATAGAGAGATGAGAGAGAGATAGAGGAGAGAGAGAGAGAAGAGAGAGAGAGAGAGAGAGAGAAGAGAGAGAGAGGGAGAGAAAAGAGAGAGAAAAGAGAAGAAAAAGAGAGAGAAGAGAGAGAAAAGAGAGAGAGAGAGAGAGAAAAGAAAGAGAGAGGTGGGGAGAGATAGAAAAGAGAGAAGAGAAAGGAAGAGAGAGAGAGATAGAGATAGATAGAGAGAGAGAGAGAGTAGAGATAAAAAAAAAAATAGAGATAGAGATAGATAGAGAGATAGATAGAGATAGATATATATATATATATATATATATATATAAACCACCCTATAACATCACACAATTTGAATTAAAAGATGATGAGATTAAAAGGTGTAGGTCCAAATATAGGGTGGTTCCATAATATGAAACCACTCGGGTGGTTCTAGATCAATCGTTTTTTCCTCTATATATAAACCACCAGATAGTTTCATATTATGGAACCACATTATTATATCACTTGAATTTGAATCTGAATTGGGTGAGCGAGATTAAAAGGTGATTGGGCCTACACCTTTTAATCTCACCCTCCTAATTCAAATCCAAGTGATGTAACATAAAGTGGTTCTATAATATATAAAGTGGTTCTATAATATGAAATCACCCGCATATATATATATATATATATATATATATATATATATATATATATATATATATATATATATATATATATATATATACCCTCTAGCCTAGTGGTAGTGGTGAGGTATGCGGCCCAAGTGGTCAGGAGGTCGATTCCTGATTGGAGCGTTCGCCATAATTACCTTCTTATATATATATATATATATATATATATATATATATATATATATATATATATATATATATATACACACACACACACACACACACACACACACACACACACACACACACACACACGAGCGACTAACCTGGGAGCTGCCACATGTCGTAATCTAGGTCCTTCCCGCATAGATTCGACAGATCTGAATGAAGCCGGCTCAGCTAGATTCGTAGTCTCAGGTCGGCTGGACTCCGAAAAGCTCTTGGACCAACGTGGGTATGTGGCTGGCAGCTAGAGCCTGCCAAGTGCATACGGGTTCCTGACTGGTAGGCCTTAGTCAGGGTTGTTTAATGATTAGGATTTAAGTATATTTATTTTCTTTTCATTTAGTTGATTGGAAAATTTAATTATTAATTAATTCATTTTAAAACTTTTTAACTCCAAATAAATCCAAAAAATGCATCCCAAATTTTTTCAATAAATTTTATAAAATATGTCTAAGCTTTCTAAGCCAAAATTAAAAGTATGGCGCTAAAATATTTTCGTATAGCTCCAAAATAATTTTTGAAAGCAACGATGATTAAATATTGGATTTTTATTTGATCATTTTTAAATATATGAAATTTTTTGTGATATGGGGGAACTGTAAATTTGATCTTATTTTATTTTAGAATTAGTAAATTCTTAGAATATTTGCAATGTACTAGTACTAAAAATGTTCAAATAATTGTTTCCTCTATTGATTTATCTTATGTAGAATTATAGATTGTTGTTCCTATAGTCCCGTCCTACATCGTTATGACGTGGGACCATGAGCTTGGGTTTATCCAATCCAGCAAGATTTATTTATTATTAGATTTATCTTTATTATTATTATTATTTAAATTAGGGTTAAATAGTAAGTAAATTATTTGATATTGTCACATCCCGATCGTATAGGACCGAAAGTCGCCACTGGACGTGATGTCGTACAAGCCTAAATTGCACTTGTACAAGGCAAACACTAAAATATCGGTCAATCAAAGTGATCCCAATTTTCTAAGACATTGCATAAGAAATAATAGGAATTCTATATAGACAAGATATACAAAATAAACCTCTTTATTGATAATATCAGTGGGATTACAACGACCCAAAGCCAATAATAGCTTAACTACAAGCGCTCGCACACTCTTTCTATACAATGAAACATGTCACAAGACTTACATGTCAAAAATTACACAAATGATGATGTTCCATACATTATGTTCTCTATATACAAAGTAATCATGCCAATCTACTACAAGTTGCCAACCGAGCTGCAAAGCCTCAGCACGTCCAAGCAAACTCCGCACCTGAGAAGATCTGGTAGGGGTCAATACATGTCACGACCCAGTCTCAATTACTTGGGTCGAATCGGATCATGCCCAGCCTGCACCGTTGTTGAGACGGCGGCAGTAAGCTGTATCCACTTGCAGGTATATCAACAACACAATAATTGCCACAATTTATTATTCCAAATTTAAAAACTTTTACAATGAAATGAAAGATACAACTTAAATCCATTTTCTACATACATCAAGAAGAAAAGAAAACTCTAGGCCAACAGCTCATCAGTCTCGAAATCATCATCCTCTAGTTGGGACCTCAGGAAATATCGCGGAACAAAGCCTCATCAGTGTTACCTAAAAATGTTGGGTCTCCAGTCAGGAGGGAGCAAAGTACAATTCATGCTAATTTGACAATTGAAATAATAATAGAATCATGCACTTTTAAACAATTTTGAAATAATAGTTTTTCAAGCAATTACAGTTTTTCAGCAGTTACAGTTTTAAAACAGTTACAGTTGTGTGATGTGAATAGGCAATAAAATATGACCGGATTGGGTTGTACAGTGAAAGATATGGGATTTGTTACAGTAAAGGATATGGGATTTGTTACAGTAAAGAATATGGTCATACTCATTACACTATTCTCCCAGTCCCCAATAGTTACAGTAGTTACAGTCAGTGCTCTCAGAGAGAGTTTCGTGTTGCATCGTGGTTTAAACTTGCATTAAAACGATTACTAAATAATTGTAAACTAACACAAAATGTACTTGCCTTGGTTTGACTGGAAAGAGGGTAATGACTCCGAGATGAATTTCAGACTTGTCCTCGAAATCCTACAATCGAGAAGTCGGTCTTAGATTTCCAAAGTTGCCATACTAGATGTGCTAGTTTCAATCTCTAATTTGTCCTAGTCAATTTTAATTCTTTATTTAGTAACACAAACAAAATGCGATTATCGGTGCGTTATAATTATGAAACATCAATTTATATTTAATTTCTGGAAAAATTGTACTTATTGATTTATTTGGAAAAAACTTAGTATTCTATAAATATAAAACTAAGATTTTCCTTTTTAATGAGAAATACATGAATTTTTATTTAAAAATTTTACAACTTAACTTCTAAGTGATAAAACATTTATTATTTTTCTTTTTAAAATAAAATAAATAATTATCATTTTATACTACGTTTACAGAAAATCAACCAGAGAATAAAAGAAAACAAAATAAAACCTAAGCTATTACACTTTCTCACAGTAGGAATAAACAAATGGGCTTATGCCCTTACAATTTATTTTACATAAATTGAAATAAGAAGAAACAGTTGTTAGTTCTAAAATCTTCCTACAATTTAATTATGAATAAATTAATAATTAAAATAAATTAAATTAATAATGAGTCTCAGATATTGGTCCAATCGTCATATAGGCTAATGCCTCAACGTCCGGGCAAAATTGATTTCGTTTGCACTTAGCCAGGGCCCATTGACCAATACGGTCGTCGCCTAAAAATCCAAAATAATATCCTTTTCCGAAAAACCATTTTAAAACCATTTTAAAATTATAATTAAATTTTTATAGAAAAATCCGATAGCACTTCCTCTATTTTCGGTCAACCCAAAAACTGGAAAAGTGTGCCAATATTTTCCTGCAAGTATCCCAAACCAGAGAAATCCAATATATATATATATATATATATATATATATATATATATATATAAATAGTCACAAATCATTCCCAATATTAATTCGGAACAACCCGAAACGAATTCGGAAATCCGAAATCAACCCAGAAGACATCACAGCAACCATTCGACAAAAATCCAAAAACCAAATATTCACAGAACTCTCTTCCGAAAGTTTCGGAAAATCAAAACCAAACCAACGTGGGCTTTCCCGAAAGTCTCTCGAAAAATCCTGGAAACAAAACGTAACCCAAAATCGAATTCCCGAAGGAAATTCTTGGACCAATCTCATCATGGACACGAGAGGGACGAACTACTATGATTAACCAGAAATTACCCAAATCGACAGAATCTGAAGGGTTGCCTCGGACTCGGGACACGCGAATCCGTAGAAACGAACTCGAAAACGGAATCGAACCACGCCGAAAGCACACGCAGGTACTGGCCACTCGGGACGGGGCTACGCGTACGCGGATCGGGGCTGCCGGGGGCGGCAGCGGCTGGAAAGGGGGCGCTGGAGGCGGATCTGGCCGCGGGAGTTCGGGGTCGCCGGGCTTGCGCCAGAGGGGCGCGGCCAGGAGATGGGCGGCCGGCTGGAGAGCCGCGGACGGAGGTGGCCGTGGGGCGCAGGGAAGCCGGGGAGGCGGTCGGCTCGGGGGAAGCCGCGCGGGCAGCGGGGGCGCGCTCAGGCGGAGGGATTGCCGAGGGAAGGTCGCCGGGGCGGGCGGAGCCGCTCGGTCGGCCGAGAGTCGCCGGAAAAGCGCGGCCGGTCGACTAGGGCTCGGGTTAGGGCTTTGGGGAAATTATGGGAAGTGGGTTTGGGAGAGTGGTGGAAAGATTTGGAGAAGGAGATGGGTTTTATAGGAGTGGATGAGAGGAGTTACGGGAAGAGAGGAGACTCGGCGGTTTCAGAATGCCGAAGGGTGGCCAGTTTCGGAAGGGGAGGGGTCGGCCAGCGGCCGTTGCTTGCGAGGAGATGGGAAGTCGACGGTTTGGAAGGAAAAGCTTTCTTTTCTTTGCTGGTGAAAGGAAAGTGAAGGAAAGAAAAAAGTTTAAAAAGTTATAAAGAATTTAATAAGAAAAAGATTTTTTTTCCTTTAAATAACAATTAAAATAAATAAATATATGAGGGACTTCTGAATTAACTTCGGAAAACAGAACTTGGGTTCGAGATGGGTTCGGGACAGGTCTGGACGGGTCAGGCCCAACAATAAAATTCCAGAATATTAATAATTTAATCTAATTTATAATAAATAAAATAACACTAAAATAATTAATAAAAATACGGGTTTCACAACCTTCCCTCCTTAGAAAATTTCGTCCTCGAAATTAGAGGATAGGGTTAGGAATTACCTCAGGTCTCAAATAAGTACGGGTATTGCTCCCGCAATCTCAGGTCTAAAAATTCCAAGGCAGTCGTGGATGAGACGGTTTAGGGACAAGTTTCATTTATGATATCATCCATGCAGAAAAATACAAAAGCGAACCAAAGTACACGAGGTTGATCAGACCAACATGCATCGGTCCTGATTAAACAATATATTAGTGGGTGCACCCAATAAAATACTGTCATGATCAAGCTTGATAAAAAAATAGCTTGCAAAACTAGGCTAACTTAGCAGCATCAGTCAAGTTTAGAACGAAAAGATAAGAAATAGGAGTTATGTGATGGCTCAAATTTTCTGATCTTCTTCTCACCTCTGACTACGCTTGCTACTGGTTTCTCTGGCACTGAAAGGTTGAGTCCAATCTTCAGCTCTGAATCATCCAAAATGTGACTCGGATCCGGAATGTAGCGTCTGAGCTGAGATACGTAGAAGACGTTGCACACTCTCAAGATTAGCTGGTAGAGCTAACCGGTACGCTACTTTTAAAACTCGTCTTAAAACTTCAAATAGCCTGATGTATCTGGCCTCAATTTCCTAGCTCTGTCAAAACTGATCGTTCCTCTGGTAGGAGAAAACTTCACAAAAATGCTATCTCCTTCTTCAAACTCCACTGGTCGACGACTGCTATCTGCCCCATGCTTCTGTCTGTCTTGGATAATCCTGAGCTTGTCTCTAATTACCTTCACCTTCTCTGCTGTATTAGTCACCATCTCAGGTCCCAGCAATATATATTTTTTTTTCTACTTCGTCCATGCAAATGATGTACGGCAATGATGCCCATAGAGTGCTTCAAATGGTATTATACCAATTCCAGCTTTGTTGTAAGAGAACTCTACCAAATGCAATTGGTCTTCCCAAGACCCTCCAAATTCCAAGACACAAAATCTCAATATATCTTCAAGCGTCTGGATTGACCTCTCTGATTGCTCGTCCCTCGGTACTCCATGAATCTGGTAGATGTGCCGCATGTACAGTGCAGCCAACTTCTCGGTAGATAAACCAACCCTGAAGGGGATAAAGTGAGCTGACTTCGTTAGTCGGTCCACTATAACTCAAATGGCATCCTTCCTTCCTTGGGATCGAGGCAGTCCTGACACAAAGTCCATCATTATGTGCTCCCACTTCCACTCCGGAATGTCCAGCAGCTGTAGAAGTCCTGCGGGTCTCTGTCTGCTAGCCTTCACTTGTTGACAAATTAAACATCTAGCAACATACCTGGCCACGTCTTTCTTCATTCTAAACCACCAAACAATGGTACGCATATCCCGATACATTTTGTTAGCTCCAGGATGTATGGAATATTATGACTGGTGTGCTTCCTTCATTAGCTCGTTCCTCAGTTTCGCCAGATACTACGCAGAGCCTCATACCATTCTTCAGTGCTCCATCGCTGGCGATTGAGAAACTCTCAAGTGTTTCTGCCAACACTTGATCTCTAAGTTTGCAAAGTGTCTCATCTTGAAACTGCATCTCCTTGATTTTGTCCATCAGACTCGAGCTCACTTGCAACTGCATCATGGTTGAGTCAGCTCCAGGTACAATAGCTTCTCGCCCCAGTTCCTTCATCTTTTCCTTAGGCAGTACAATCTCCAGACCAAGCTTCTCTATGTCCTCCAATAAGTGTCGCTCCTTAGTCAAGAACATTGCCACTGGGTATCGACTAAGTACATCTGCAACCACATTAGCCTTACCCGGATGGTACTGCAAGTCGATGTCAAAATCCTTCATCAGCTCCAGCCATCTTCTTTGCCTCATGTTCAGCTCCTTCTGAGTGAAAACATACTTCAGACTTTTATGGTCTGTATATATTTCCACTCTCTCTCCATATAGATAATGCTTCCATAGCTTCAAAGCAAGGATGACTGCCGCAAGCTCCAGATCATGTATGGGATAGTTCTTCTTATGAGTCCGTAATTGCCTAGATGCATAAGCAATCACTTTTCCATGTTGTTGAAGAACGCAACCCAGTCCTTTTCCAGAGGCATCACTGTAGATTGAGAAACCACCAGTTCCTGCAGGTAGCACAAGGATTGGTGCAGTGGTAAGTCTCTTCTTCAGCTCCTCAAATAATGTCTGGCAATCTTCCGTCCAGATGAACTCTTCATTCTTCCGAGTGAGCTTCGTCGTCGGCTCAGCAATTCTGGCAAAATCCTTCACGAACTTCCGGTAGTAGCCAGCCAAGTCCAAGAAACTCCTGATTTCAGCAACTGAGCTTGGGGTAGGCCACTTCTCAACAGCGGCTATCTTCTTTGGATCCACCGAAATTTCTTCTCCTGTGACAACATGGCCAAGAAAATCTACCGTGTCTAGAAAGAATCCACATTTGGAAAGCTTACCATACAGCTTCTCCTTCCTCAAAGTTTCTAGAACTTTCCTGAGGTGCTCTTCGTGCTTTTCTTCAGTCTTCGAGTATATCAGAATGTCACCAATGAAGATGACAACAAAACTGATCCAAATACTCATGAAAGACTCTGTTCATGAGATTCATGAACACAGTAGGAGCATTCGTCAGTCCAAACGGCATGACCAAGAATTCAAACTGCCCATACTTGGTGTTGAATGCCGTCTTGGGAATATCTTCCTTCCTGACCCTGATCTGATGGTAGCCAGATCTAAGATCAATCTTTGAAAATACCTTGGCCCCGCACAATTGATCAAATAGGTCATCGATCCGGGGCAGAGGGTACCTGTTCTTGATGGTGATATTGTTCAGTGCCCGGTAGTCGATGCACATCCGTACTGTTTCGTCCTTCTTGGGAACAAACAAGACAGGTGTTCTCTAGGGTGAAGTTCCATCTTGGATAAATCCTAGAGCCTTCATTGATCTGGTCCTTCAACTTCTTGGCCTCCTTCGGGTTGACTCTATAGAGTCCCTTAGAGATAGGGGAGAGCCGGCCGGGGACTAGGTCAATGATGATTTCTATGTCTCGATCTAGGGTAATCCGAGAAGACTATCAGGGAAGACATCTACCATAAAGGTGTAACTAAGAATTTTATTCATGTGGAGAATTACAGAAAAAAAAACTTTCATGATTGATCTAAGGACATCCTGTTACAACTTCTTATAACAATAGATAATACTATTCAGCAGTCCTAGGTACTATTCTTCATGGTTCTGGCTCTTGCATGAGCAGTCTCCAACTGCTTCATCTTCTTCTATGATCCTCGAGTCTGCATCATGCCTTTCTGCAGTGGGTGTAGGAGGCAAGGTCTACTCGATAGGAAGAGAGTCCCTAGGTTGCGGCATAGCAGGTGTTGCTGGTATGGGTGCTCTGGTAAAATTGAAAGATAAGAGGCAGTTCTTTACCCGATGTTCAGCGGATCCACATGCCAAACATTGTCCCAATCTCTTGCGGCAACTATTGGCTAGATGACCAGGTCTCTTGCAGTAGACACAAGCCAATAGCTTCTTATGACATGACTGCCGGGAAGTAGAGTACTTGATAGGGCCCAAATATCTTCTAGATTTAGGGGTATCCCTCCTAGGACGAGGTTCCGCTCCAACTTGGTTTAAGATAGCTAAGGCTACATCATTGACGTTCTTCATGACTTCTCTCGTGATATCCATCTGTTCCTGCTAGGCTTCAGCTTGAGCCTTCTGGGACTCCAGGATTTCTTAAAATAGAGCAACCATTTGGGAGGTGTTCGCTGGTACTGGTGGAGCATCAGGAATGGGTACTTCTCCAAGGAAATGCAGCTCAGTTTGAGAAGAGGTAGGATCCGCCGGTGTAGTAAAAACTTCACTGGATGCATTATGGGGACGGTCAATCAGCCGCGAGGGAATAAACCCTGGACTTAGTTGAGAAGATGGGGTATGATCCGGAGATGACACCTCATCGCCAGCAGGATTGGTCTTGTCAATGGCCATTCTCTGGAAGGTTTAGGATACACACATAAGCAAGGTAGCCTACCAGTCTATAATCAAACAAAATATTTAACATATATATTTATCGGTCCTATGTTGTGGCAATTTGATGTTCTAGTGTTCTAATTGTTTCTAAGTTGGTTCTCCTAAGTTGTTGATTTGGACCTGCATGGGCCACCACTAAAAATATGTCACGACCCGGTCCCAATTACTTGGGTCGAATCGGATCATGCCCAGCCTGTACCGTTGTTGAGACGGCGACAGTAAGCTGTGTCCACTTGCAGGTAATATCAACAACACAATAATTGCTACAATTTATTATTCCGAATTTAAAAACTTTTATAATGAAATGAAAGATACAACTTAAATCCATTTTCTACATACATCAAGAAGAAAAGAAAACTCTAGGCCAACAGCTCATCAGTTTCGAAATCATCGTCCTCTAGTTGGGACCTCGAGAAATATCGCGGAACAAAGCCTCATCAGTGTTACCTAAAAATGTTGGGTCTCCAGTCAGGAGGAAGCAAAGTACAATTCATGCTAATTTGACAATTGAAATAATAATAGAATCATGCACTTTTAAATAATTTTGAAATAACAGTTTTTCAAGCAATTACAGTTTTTCAGCAGTTACAGTTTTAAAACAGTTACAGTTGTGTGATGTGAATAGGCAATGAAATATGACCGGATTGGGTTGTACAGTGAAAGATATGGAATTTGTTACAGTAAAGGATATGGAATTTGTTACAGTAAAGGATATGGTCATACTCATTACACTATTCCCCCAGTCCCCAATAGTTACAGTAGTTACAGTCAGTGCTCTCAGAGAGAGTTCTGTGTTGCATCGTGGTCTAAACTTGCATTAAAACGATTACTAAATAATTGTAAACTAACACAAAATGTACTTGCCTTGGTTTGACTGGAAAGAGGGTAATGACTCCGAGATGAATTTCAGACTTGTCCTCAAAATCCTACAATCGAGAAGTCGGTCTTAGATTTCCAAAGTTGCCATACTAGATGTGCTAGTTTCAATCTCTAATTTGTCCTAGTCAATTTTAATTCTTTATTTAGTAACACAAACAAAACGCAATTATCGGTGCGTTATAATTATGAAACATCAATTTATAGTTAATTTTTGGAAAAATTGTATTTATTGATTTATTTGGAAAAAACTTAGTATTCTATAAATATAAAACTAAGATTTTCCTTTTTAATGAGAAATACATGAATTTCTATTTAAAAATTTTACAACTTAACTTCTAAGTGATAAAACATTTATTATTTTTCTTTTTAAAATAAAATAAATAATTATTATTTTATACTACGTTCTCATGACAGAAAATCAACCAGAGAATAAAAGAAAACAAAATAAAACCTAAGCTATTACACTTTCTCACAGTAGGAATAAACAAATGGGCTTATGCCCTTACAATTTATTTTACATAAATTGAAATAAGAAGAAACAGTTGTTAGTTCTAAAATCTTCCTACAATTTAATTATGAATAAATTAATAATTAAAATAAATTAAATTAATAATGAGTCTCAGATATTGGTCCAATCGTCATATAGGCTAATGCCTCAACGTCCGGGCGAAACCGGTTTCGTTTGCACTTAGCCAGGGCCCATTGACCAATACGGCCGTCGCCCAAAAATCTAAAATAATATCCTTTTCCGAAAAACCATTTTAAAACCATTTTAAAATTATAATTAAATTTTTATAGAAAAATCCGGCAGCACTTCCTCTATTTTCGGTCAACCCAAAAACTGGGAAAGTGTGCCAATATTTTCCTGCAAGTATCCCAAACCAGGGAAATCCAATATATATATAAATAGTCACAAATCATTCCCAATATTAATTCGGAACAACCCGAAACGAATTCGGAAATCCGAAATCAACCCAGAAGACATCACAGCAACCATTCGACAAAAATCCAAAAACCAAATATTCACAGAACTCTTTTCCGAAAGTTTCGGAAAATCAAAACCAAACCAACGTAGGCTTTCCCGAAAGTCTCTCTGAAAATCCTGGAAACAAAATGTAACCCAAAATCGAATTCCCGAAGGAAATTCTTGGACCAATCTCATCATGGACACGAGAGGGACGAACTACTATGATTAACCAAAAATTACCCAAATCGACAGAATCCGAAGGGTTGCCTCGGACTCGGGACACGCGAATCCGCGGAAACGAACTCGGAAACGGAATCGAACTACGCCGAAAGCACACGCATGTACTGGCCACTCGGAACGGGGCTACGCGCGCGCGGATCGGGGCTGCCGGGGGCGGCAGCGGCTGGAAAGGGGGGGCTGGAGGCGGATCTGGCCGCGGGAGTTCGGGGTCGCCGGGCTCGGCGCCAGAGGGGCGCGGCCAGGAGATGGGCGGCCGGCTGGGGAGCCGCGGGCGGAGGTGGCCACGGGGCACGGGGAAGCCGGGGAGGCGGTCGGCTCGGGGAAACCGCGCGGGCAGCGGGGGCGCGCTCAGGCGGAGGGATTGCCGGCGGAAGGTCGCCGGGGCAGGCGGAGCCGCTCGGTCGACCGAGAGTCGTCGGAAAAGTGCGGCCGGTCGACTAGGGCTCGGGTTAGGGCTTTGGGGAAATTATGGGAAGTGGGTTTGGGAGAGTGGTGGAAAGATTTGGAGAAGGAGATGGGTTTTATAGGAGTGGAGGAGAGGAGTTACGGGAAGAGAGAAGACTCGGCGGTTTCGGAATGCCGAGGGGTGGCCAGTTTCGGAAGGGGAGGGGTCGGCCAGCGGCCGTTGCTTGCGGGGAGAGGGGAAGTCGACGGTTTGGAAGGAAAAGCTTTCTTTCCTTTGCTGGTGAAAGGAAAGTGAAGGAAAGAAAAAAGTTTAAAAAGTTATAAAGAATTTAATAAGAAAAAGATTTCTTTTCCTTTAAATGACAATTAAAATAAATAAATATATGAGGGACTTCCGAATTAACTTCGGAAAACAGAACTTGGGTTCGAGATGGGTTCGGGACAGGTCTGGACGGGTCAGGCCCAACAATGAAATTCCAGAATATTAATAATTTAATCTAATTTATAATAAATAAAATAACACTAAAATAATTAATAAAAATACGGGTTTCACAATACATAAGCACTGGTGAGTGGTCTTTTATCGACACCACCAGACCAAGATGTTAATTTAGTAAGTGTATGCAACATTCTGTGTCCTTTCAATCTTGCATTAGTTTACTTTATCAATTATATAGCATAACATATAAGTGTCCTTAATGATAAATGTGTCACGTAACAAAGTTTATCTTACTAATACTTACTGTCCTTCCCTGTCAATACAACTATATCATAAATAATGTACAAGTTTGTCACAAGCGTGTCTCTACATAATAGCCTCCATAAAATATAAGTGAGTCAAGTTCCAATTCTGTATCAAGTACTAGGCCTAATTAGCATGCAGCCTAAATTTATAAAGGTTACTGGCGACTTGCTTCCTAGACAGTAGCATGGTTAGACGATGATTCTTTCATCGCGGGTAGCAAGTCTTACTGAAAGTTCCCAAATCACCCATACTAGTACGTATCACCCATACTAGTACGTCAACACAGCTACCCTAGGTCATCCTAGGTCGATACGATTGCGATGCCCCGACGATTCATTCAATCAGCGAAAAACCTTGTGAACAAGTTATCCCTGACCATGAAATTGCATGAACAGTTAACTCTAAAATTTATGCATGGTACATTTCTACAAATATGAAATAACTTTAGATCTACTATATAACATGAACCATATCACATCTCATCAGCATTACCACATTCTCTGTGGCATCACTTAGGTCATTCATCCCAGTCCAGGGATTCTACCTATACGATCCAACGGTCCTAAACATTTCCATATTTCTATCTTCTGAAACTACATCACTATGCTCAACAAAAATTTATACTCACGATGCTATATTTCATATGATAACATGCTAGAACAGGTGCAAAATTCATATCATACTAGCAGTATAAAATCTCATCAATATAGTAGTACAAAAATCTAAGTCTATAATAGTGAGTTAATATTCCATGTTATATTTAGCAAGTTAAAAGAAATGAAAATTCTCTTTATCTATATTGGTTCTTCTCTTTTATTAGCATGCAATGATTCATAGCATAAAGAACTAACAGGCATCATTCCATTTTATTAGTTTGAAAGTAGAGTAGCGAAGGATCCTCGAAACCACCCACTTGAAGAAATGATGATCTGCCTCGGCCGAGTAGATCTCTAAAACACCCGTTTTATGAACAACGACCCTTTGAGCCAACAAACCAACTCAATGCACCAAGAAGAGCGGGGCATTACATAATATACCACTAAAAAGATTTGTCCTCAAAACTTATAAGAACAAACTGCTCCATCTGCACCCAACTGACCACAGAAAAACTCTTTACTCAATCATTGATTCAAGATCCCATGTCGACTCCACGGTAGATTACCATCCAAACTTGCAGATCACAACCAAGCATTCATAAACAATTTTCATTATGATCAACATTGAGCACATCCCTCCATACACAACAAACTCATCTACATCAGGTCCCTTCACTCAAGATAATGCATATACATCCAATCCATAGTTGCACCAAGATACTCAAATAATTGAACGCAGTAAACTCCATAAAGTACTTCCCCTAGTCCAACTAAAATGCACTTGCATAATATTAAAGATCATTTACAACTATTCCATCATTCCCAACCAATGCAAGCTCACACATGACTTAGCCAAATCTACAGAACAACTTATATCGCCAAACTCAATCCATCCATTTTTAAAAGTATCGCCGGCATCTCTATGTCAACAACAACGCACCCCGTACTGAAACAAACTTCTCAAACTCACTTGGAATGCTAACACTCACATCACCAAGGAACCAACTAAGGGCTAGGATAGTCTACCCAAGCACTACACCCCATTCAATTCTAAATCAAACGAATATAACCAAAATCAACTTAGATCTGATTTCCATCAAGCCATTAAATGGTAATTCATCCAACAATATCAATCATTCTCAAATCCTTATAAGCCTTGCAAGAAACTTATCATACTACCTCTACTTACCTAAATACTATAGGCCAAATCCAATCGATATGTCCACTCAATCCCAAGTGTTTCACTTTAACAAATCCAAACGATTTTCAAGACATCAAATTCAATCATCAACCAATTAGCTAAACTTGATTGCATTCAAGGTTCCAATCAAAATTAAACATCAATACCCAATTCTAGCAAAAATCTTACCAGCTTAGAAATTACCATTGAATTGATCCACGCTCCATCTCCCAAGAATTACTCAATCCAAAAAACAACAAATCATACCGAATTACCAACCAAATCTAAATCTTTCACTATGCATACATCAACCATATTCTTTCGAACATGATCTAAATCCTTGTTAACATCGCCATACTTCAATCATGTATAAAGTAATCGATCAATTCTCCCAAGGATCGCCATTAATTCATCACTAGGCTGCAACATATCGAAACATGAATCCATCTCACTCCTAGCTTTCTCCAAATAATATTAAATCTTGATCGATTAAAAATATAATCCCTTTCCATTATCCAAACCAAACTCTTCCAATCAGTTCCTTATAATGATACGATTGATAACCCAAGAATTCTAGTATTATGCACACATCAATATTACTTTCAAAAAAATTAATCCAATTCCAAACCAAATAAAATCCAAGGATCACACAACCTTCAATCTCTTCTCCAAGTGCATAATTTTGAATAGCTATCCAATTCGTCAAACAAATTTCATTCAGCACCTTTAGTTGAGTCTAATCAACGAAGACAATAACACAATGAATAGCCGATCCGACTAGTTTAATATACCATCTCATTCTTAAAACTGCAATCAATCAATCAAAATTCTCTAAGATCCAACATCAAAGACAAGCCTATCTATCAATCCCGTTACCTTAGCTCTATTCTAACATATCTATCTAGGCAACTATTCTTAACATTATTTCTACCCATTCTATCACTTAATGTTGCAAAGTCTGCCTAACTACTAGGATAGCTCACAAGGCCCACTCAAAATACGATCATACTAAACTATCATCATAACGAATCACAATATACCATCTAGAATCACTGCAATCATCCCCCTATCTTAGGGTCAGATCTTACTCAACAATCTATGGATTCTACCCATACTTAGGGAAAACTCTTCTTACTCAAAACTTCTAAACATCCAACATATATCAGCCTACTAACGTCATCATTATCAAATCCAGGGGTATATGTCTATCAAAGCCTTTCCTAGGATAAATTCATCCAACAATCATCCTCGACTAACTCATGATAAACGATATCAATCCAAGCAAATCTCATAGTCCAAATTATTAATCTGTTTCGGTAAATTCTTTCGATCGAAATTCGAGATCTCAATCACAAATTTCAAGTCGCAATCTCAATCCTGAATCATAAGCCATAAATTAAATTCACCAATCACACATTGAAGATCTCAATTATTAATCTACCAATTGTAACTTATTTCAATTTCTAATCATGCATCAATGTATACATCATCAAAATCATCTTAAAATCATTCATGATGATCTTAATACTCACTGATTATTTCAACTCATAAATATTCATACTAACTAAAATCATAGATCGACTCAAAAATTCTCCTAAGACATGTCTCATCATTCGAATAAAAAATTCTAACATTCATAAACCTAACTTTATGTTGTATCCATTCATGCCAAACCCAAGTTCGCCTAACCAAGTCATATAGAACATTCAATGCTATCATTCAATTCGTCAACAGTCTATACAACTACATCCATGAAGATCATAAATTTAATGATTCAATGGATTACACGATCATCACCTACCAGCCATAATATCCTTGAGTCAACATCTATTGATCTCCAATATACCTCAATCTCATCAAATATATGCATAGCCAAGAAAACATCTATTCACCAACTCGAATTTTCGTTTCAGCCCATGCTATCTTCCAACTCGATACAAGATCAACTCATCCGTACTCAAGATCAAATCAGCTATCTCAGGTCATCGAGTAATACAATTCTTTAACCCTTAGAGTCATTCACATATCCTTCGAATAAACTTTCAATCGCACCACCGAGTCCTCATACTCAACTCAAAATTTAATCCATCGATTCAAATTCCACAGTTCGATATTCATCCATATTGATTTCTCCAACCAAGTCGTTCATTTCACAAATTCAAACTCATATCCAATAATATCTCAATATGACTAGTATCGTTCTCGATCATCCAAACTATCAATCCAGGCAGAGAGATTCAAAATTGCATTGAATATGCACAACTCTAAACTGAGACTTCGTACAACCCCATCCATAGTTGATAGACTTATGACACCCAAATCATCAAATCCAACAAATACTGCTAGGGCTATCCAATACACCAGTCACGGGCTAGGCCATTCTGTATTTAATTAGCCCATCCTCAACATTCTGAATCAACATCCCTTCTGGATAATCCATATTGCGGTGATCCCAAAGATCATGGACATAATATCCATTCCCATGCAGCCACTTTGAAAACACTTAAATCAAATTAAACACATTCCACTAAATAATTCATCTCATCCGTTCCCTAAAAATCCAACCACACTTCTTCAGTACTCACATCAACAATGCTCAAATCTGACTATAGTATCTTTACTGATAACATGCTGCTCATCCAACATCCAACTTATCAAAATCCAAACATGTGACTCACTACCTCCTTAAACCAAATATTCTGCCATGTACTCAACTCAGACGAATAATGCTGCTATTCAAAGCTATCCCTGGTCAACAAAATACCTATATGAGATTCATAACATATCTAGACTTATTGTATGGAACATCCAACAAAACGTCGAGGGAGTCAAAAGACTTTGATTACAGAAGAAACTCAGACGTGAAGGGAATCAATTAATAGTCCATAGACATAAACTAGTGCTTTGATATCATTATGTCATGCATCGATCCCATAGGACCGAAAGTCGCCACCAGGTATGATATCGTACAAGCCTAAATTGCACTTGTACAAGAAAAGCACCAAAATATCGGTCAATGGAAGCGATCTCAATTATCTAAGTCATTGCAGTAAAAATAAATATAAAAATTGATATACATAAGATATACAAAATAAATCATTTTATTGCTAATATCAGTGGGACTACAACGGCTCAAAGCCAATAACAACTTGATTACAAGCACTCTCTCTCTCTAAATATAATTAAATATGCCACAAAGCTTACAACTAAAGAATTATACGTACAAACGATGATGTTCCATACATTATGACCCCTATATATAAAGAAATCATCCCTCTGTCGATCTGCTACAAATTGTCAACCGAGCGAACACCTCAACACGTCTAAGCAAACTCTGCACCTAAGAAGATCGGGTGGGGGGGGGGGGTACATAAGTACTGGCCGGTGGCCTCTCGCAAACACTACCAAACCAATACGTTAAATTAATAAGTAAACACAATATTATATGGTCTTTCTAATCTTGTCTTAGGATTAGTTACATAGTATAGCATACAAATGTCCATCATAAATGTGCCACGCAATAGAGTTAAAGTTACTAATACATACCATCACTCCCTGTCAACACAAAAATATCATAAATAATGTACAAGTGTCACAAGCATGTCTCTACATAAGACAATTATTAGCCTCCATGAAATATAAGTGTGCCAAGTGCCTATTCCGTATGAAGTACTAGGCCTACAAGCAAACAATATTAACATGTAGCCTAACTATATGAAGTTCACTAGCGACTAGCCATCCTGGACCGTAGCTTGGATAGATGGTGATCCTTTCAAAGCGAATAGTGATCCCCACTGAAAGTTCTCGAATCACCCGTACGTTAACACAACTACCCTTGGTCCCTCTAGGCTATCACAATTTCGATGTCTCGATGATTCAATCCATGAGCCAAAATTCTTGTGCATAAGTTGTACATGACCATAAAATTACATAACAATTAACTCTAAAATATATATGACACATTTCTACAAATCTGGATAACTTTACATCTACTACTCAACATGAACCACATCGCATCTCATCAGCATTACCACATTCCCCGAGCTATTACTTAGGTCATTCATCCCAGTCCAGGGATTCTATTATGACGACCCAAAGGTCCCAAACCTTTCTATATTTCTATTTTCTGAAACTACATCACTATGCTCAACGAAATTACATAATCACAGTGTTATATTTCATATGATAACATGCTATAACAGTACTAAAATTAATATCATACCAGCAGTATAAAATCTCATCAATACAGTAGTACGGAAATCTAAGTCTATCATAGCGAGTTAATATTCCATGTTCTATTTAGCAAGTCAAAAGAAATGAGATTAGTCTCTTTATCTATCTTGGTTCTTCTCTTTTATAAGCATGCAATGATTCAAAACATAAAGAACAAAGCAGGCATCATTTCATTTTATTATTGTGAATGTAATGTAGTAAAAGATCATCGAAAAAATCTACCTGAAGAAACGTCGATATGCCCTCGACCTAGCAGATCTCAGAAACATCCTCTACATGAACTCAAGACAAACCAACTCAATGCACCAAACTGAGCGGGACATTACAAATATAATCTTTTTGTTTAGTCTATCTCGAGGATTAGTTACATTATTTAGCTTTATGATCATTTGTTGCCTACCTATATAAAGACATGGACATAATTGTAAAAAAATATATAATAAGTGATAAATAATAGATAAATTTTGACTTACCCCTACTTAATTTATCCAAATTTACGGTGCACCCCATAGTTTTGCAAAAATGTACAGTACCCCCCACTTTGGACGGAAACCGTCAAATATTTTTGGACCAAAATGCCCTTGTCTTACCTCTTTCCTCTCCTCTCACCCTCCCCTCGCGACCACCGCCCCCGCTCTCCCCCTCCCCGCCTCCGCTGTGCGCTCCCCCCTCCCCGCCGCCGCTCCCCCCTCTCCGCCACCGCCTCCGCCTTCGCTCCCCCCTCCCCACCTCCGGCAGCAGCAGCGGTGGCAACAGCGGAAGCAGAACGGCGGAGGCGGGGAGTCTCCCCCTCTCCCCGCCTCCGGCAGCAGTAGCAGCGGCGGCAACGGCAGCAGCGGAAGCAGCACAGTGGAGGCGGGTAGGGGGGAGCGCACGACGGAGGCGGGGAGGGAGGGAGCGGGGCGATGGCCGCTGGGGGGGAGGGGGAAAGTTGGCAAGAGGAAAGAGGAAAGAAGGCAGGGACATTTTGGTCCAAATTTGTTTTGATAAATTCCGTCCAATATGGAAGGGACTGTACATTTTTGCAAAACTGTGGGGTGCACCGTTAATTGGGATAAATAAAATAGGGGGTAAGTCAAAATTTCTATAAATAATATTGGATGTTTATGACTAAATCCGTGTTATTTCTCTACTTCTCTGTCTCTCTCTATCAGATCTAAATATTTTACACCATCGCTTCACCACCACCAACATAGAGTTGAGCAGATTTTGTGTGCAAAGGCCCCAAGCATCACGATCTGACATGACCTACACGTCATTCCAGAATTCATGAATATCATTACGATATTTACCTCCATTGTTAAATTTTGTGAAAAATTAAAATTGTTTATAGTACTAAATTTATATAATTTTAATTGTTTACAAAAGAAATCATTTAGCCCTACGAAAAGCAAAGAACTCTAGAAGCTAACCTCGCACATTATTTTATTGCCCATCAGAAATAGGTCCCTAATTTTCATTAACCAAAATAGGTGATCCGTATTTCATGGGATCTTCTTTTAAGCCTTGATCTTTCCAAGGTTGGATCATTTTCACCTTATCCAAATAACCCCTCTCTAATTAGATTATTAGTTGTTCTTTTCATCCTTGATTAGTGGTGAGCGTTCGGTTTATTCGTTTTCAACCGAATCAAAATGGTTACAATCGAAATTAAAAAAAAAAAAAAAAATCGAAAACCGGACCGAATTAACCAAAATCGAAACCGAACCAAATAATAGATTTCGTTTATTCGGTTGTTCAGTTGGACTATTTCTTGTTTAATATGGGTCGGACCCAAAGTTGGAATCGAGATTAAATTTTCTTTTAAAAAATAATTTTATTAAAATTATAATTTTTATACATACATTTGTTATATTTTAAAATCGCACCCAAAGTTGAACTAATTGTTAAATTATTAAAGTTGGACTTCAAAATACATACGTAAAATTATTATTTTCAAAACATACACATTTATATCACCAAAATATGCGTAAAGTTGAGGATATTTATATCTGCGTAACTCTTATTCGTTTTTTGGTTTTGGAGGTCAAAACAGTAATACAAAATCGAATAAAATATTTTAGTATTTTTAAAATCGAAATCGAACGAAAATTTCTACAATCTAACTCTTCTGCGGTTTGGTTCGATCAAATTTTGGGGGGTAAAGTGCATTTAAACTTTCCTTAGATTTGTCTCGTTAGCAAAATAAGAATCGTTAGAAAACTTAAGCAGTTTGTCCCACCTTAGATTGTCCGCGTGAGCAAGAAAGTCTCTACCGTCTATTAGCCGTTAAAAATGGTTGTTAATGACATTTAAAAAGAATAAAAAACCTAAAACCTAAAATACCCCCCTCCCTCCCTACCAGCCCCCCTTTCCTACCCTCCTCCCCTCCTCCCTCCGTCGGCCAGTCCCCGCCCCTCTCCCCCACCCCGTCCCTCCTCCCTCCACCGGCACCTGCCCCCTGACCCCTCCCCCCCTCCTCCCTCCGCCGGCCAGTCCCCTCGACCCGCCCCCACCACTGGAGAAAGAGGAGGGGGAGGAAAGGGGAGGGATAAAATTGTCTTTTTAGATAATTTTTAACGGTTGTTAGCGATGAAGGGCTGAATTGAACAAAAATATAAAAACAGAATTCATTTCAAACTATAAATATTTAATTATATTTTTGTCACATCTAAATTGGATTTAAATGCACTTTATCCAATTTTGGGTCCAAAATCAAATAATGCTCACCGATCCTAATTCTTCAAAAAGTTGGGTTGCTGTCCGGATAAGATAAAACAGATGCAAATAACAACAGCTCTACATTTCTTAAGTACGACACACCTGACAGTTCCACGTAGGGCGTAGCTAATAATATTAGGATTTAGGGTGGCTCTACAGTTATGTTTTACTAACTATAGATAGCTTCAGACAACTCGTGCCCTCGCTCAGTTTTTGTTGCGGGTGGTGGTGGCCCCCTCTCCTCACTGCTGCTGCTGCTGCTGCAGCAGCTGCCACTGCTGATTCAAATTTCAAAGTTCCTACTCTTTCCCTCCCCCACCTAAATTTCAGCAGCCATTCACCCCCCCCCCTTGTGTATTCTCGTGAAATTTTGGTACGGATGCGTATCTGCACATGTCACTCTTACGCGAGTTGACAGTTGTGTGTTTGGTGGATTCTTTGGAAATGTTCCCTTTAGTTAGTTAGATCTCTACAACTGGAACCATCTCCTCAGGTGCAGAATGAAAAAAGTGGAAGTCAGAAAGGAAGGAAAAAAAGAGAACTGAAAGTTACATTACCATGAAATAAGCATTACTTTTATGGAGATTTATTCCCAAATTCAATTTTGTGGAAAGCAAAAGGAACCACGGTCCTAAGTCTTCATGGTAAGGTTAACTTTCAGTCTTTTCTTTGACGTGACGTTTTAGATCCTGATCATGGTGTTATTTTATTATTTTTCTTAAAAAATAGGTTAAAAATTTAAATTCTATAGGGTTATTCCTTTTTAAAACTCGATAAATGACAAATCAAAAAATCGCTACATTACATGCTTCTCAATCTCATTCTTTAATTTTATTTAAGAAACAAAATAAAATAAAAGTCAAGAACATAAATATGAAAATAATTCCATGTGCATCTCATAATAAGGTTACAACTTCTTATTTGAGTTCCTATTTGAATTAAGTTATTTAAAATTATTAAAAACATAGATAACTGAGTATTATGAATTAACAAGTTTTTTTTTCATGTTATATGAGTCTTTTTTATTATCAATTAAATATTTTAAACTATTGAAAAAATTTAAGATGTCAAATATGGCCGAAATCATATAAAAATTTCCTTGAATTAAAATACAAATAAAAATAATCTAAAACAATACAATATAATGCTAGGCAGGAGGGGGAACAAGATTAGGATTTTTCAAAGTTAGCTTTTGGCCTTTTGAACTTAAGCAATTATGACTATTCGAAAAAAATAATAATTTTAAGAGTTAAAATGTTAATAAAAAAACGTTGACTAATTGGAGGTAGTAAAACGTTAGTTTAGTGTTTCAATAATTTAAGATATTTAATTTCTGAGTAAAAATAATGTATGATATTTTGTACAGGGTCGGTCCTGGCCCACGGCGACCGCCCAGGATCCCATAGAATATAAGGGCCAAAAAAATTATATATATATATATATATATATATATATATATATATATATATATATATATATATATATGAAAGAAGGTAATTGTGACGAACGCTTCCACCGGAAATCGATCTCCTGACCACTCGGGCCGCATGCATCTCTCTTAACCACTAGGCTAGACGTCATATATATATATATATAAATATATATATATATATATATATATATATATATATATATATATATATATATATATATATATATATATATATGGTCCTTCTACAATACATGGGATGTATCAATACATCCCAAACAATTGCATTGAAAATGCATTGAAAATTGTGAAAGGTCTTTAATTTGACTTTGACTTTACCTGTTACTTTGACTTTGGCTTTAATCTGAACCATTGGATCAACATCCAATGATTCTGATTTGGGATGTATAGATACAAATTTTTACATGAGATGTATTGAAGAATTTTCCACACACACACACACACACACACACACACACACATATATATATATATATATATATATATATATATATATATATATATATATATATGTGAAACCCGTAATTTTAGGAATTAGTTTTCATTATTTTGTGTGTTGTTAAATAAATTTTTATGCTAGATTAGTATTAAATATTATTGTGAATTTATAAAAGACATTTTTTAAATAATTAACATGGAATTTTGTTTGACAACCAGACCCGAACCAGTACGAACCCGTTAGAGACTAAAATTATTAAATTGAGTTTTAAAAATATTAGTTATATATTTTTTATTATTCATTTTTGCCAAAGCCTTAAAATTATTTTACCAAAGTTTTAAATCCGTTCTCATGGCCCAAAGCCAAAATCCCATTTGTTAAAGCCCATTTGTTAAATCCTTTAAGAGTAACTGAAGGTTAGTTGAATGATTCATTCATTCTTTCCTTTAAGTTAAACCCATTAGGTTAGTGGAATGATTCATTCATTCTTCTTTTGGTTGCTGTGCTGTAGGGAAGAGTAACCGAAGGTTTTCTTCTTCCTCTTCCAGACTTCAACGTCGACCCTTTGCCTCCCTTGGCCGCCGCCTGCCTTGATGGTGGCTCTCCAACTCCAGTAACTCCTCCTCCCTCTTTCCTATATAAGCCCTCTGTTGCAAACCCTTCGTCCCAAAACCATTTCTTCCCAACCCTCTTCTCCACACCACAAAATTCTTTCTCAAATTCCTAGTTTCCAACCCTTTTTTCCGGCGAAATTCTGGCGAATCGGAGCTCGATCCACCTCCCGAGGCCGACCCGAGCTCCCAGCGCGTTTCCCGACCCCGGCGCCCCGATCCCGCGGTCGTTCCGCGTCCGCCCGCCGGCGAACCCGTCGCCCGCCGCCGCTGACGCCGGTGCTCGACCCCGGTGGCCGTTGTCCGTCGACTCCGATCTGCTCCCCGGTGCTGACCCGCGTGGCCCCGTGTGCTCTGTCGGTGTTCCCGTTTCTGAGCCCGTGACGTTTTCTTTCCGAGTTCACTTCGGAATTTCCGTTGTCATTTTTGGGTAAACTCTGACCTGTTAATTTCTTTTGTCAATGATGATATTCTGGTCCTACCAATTCCTTCGGGAATTTAGTTTTCGGTAACGTAGCGACTACGTTACTATTTCGGTTTTTCCGAGTTCTTCGGATATTCATATGCTGCTGGTTTGGTTCTGTTGGATTATTCAGACAGAACAACGTTCTGTGGATTCTCGGGTTTTCCGAGAATTTTTTTCGGAATGGTTCTGTGTTTTCAATTCTCGGGTTTTTCGGGAATTTTTCAGGATTAAAATTGAGTTTGGAGTTGATACATTTTTTTTTCATCTGTCTTTGTTGGGAATTGGTTCTGGAAGAGTTCTGGTTTTGAAAGAATATAGTTCTGTGAAATTTTCGATATGGTTTCGGGTTTTCGGGAATGCTGGTTTGGCTTTCAAAAAAAAAGGTATTTTCTGTGGAAGGTTATATATTTCGGATTTTGGGAATAATTTTGCAGGTAAACGGAGCATTTCCCAGTTTTTGGGTTGACCAAAATAGAGGAAATGCTGCCGAAATTTTTTACAAAATATAAAAAAATAACTTTTCGGATAAATATTATTTTAATAATATTATAAGCGGGCGACGACCTTAATGGTCAATGGGCCCCAGTGAAATGCAAACGCACCGGTTTGTCCGGACGTTGAGGCAGAATAGCTAAATATGACGACTGGACCAGAGTCTGAGACTCATATTACTTTTATAATTTAATTTAGGAATTATTAGTTATTAATAATATTATTTTGTAGGAAATTTTTGAGATTAACAATCTTCTCTTATTTCAATTTGTGGGAATGTAAGGGCATAAGCCCATTTATCTATTTTTGTAAATTTGTAATAAGTAGGAAGTAGCTGTGGATTTTCTGGGATTGTGAACGAGTATGATTAATTAATATTAATATTAATTATTAGTTAGAAATTCATGATTTTCTCATTTAAAGAAAAGAAAATATATTTATATATATAATTATAAAATACTAACTATTTCCCAATAAATTGATAAAAACAAGTTTTCCGAAATAAAATATAAATTTAGATTTCCTTAAATGTAACGCACTAGAAAAACGTATTTTTGATTGTGTTGATTAATACAAGACTAAAAATTGACTAGGAGACAAAAATCTAGAGATTGTAACTAGATAATTCTAGAGTTGTGGTTTCTGAGACAAATTCCTGGAATGTAGGATTTCAAGGAAGAGTGTGACTGTTCAAATCCCAAAGTACCAATCTTGTCCAACCTGAGAAGTTTAAGGCAAGTACATTTATGTAAATTTACGATTATTTTAACAATCATTTCATTGCAAGTTTAAACCACTGTTATACACGAACTCTTTCGAGAGTACTGACCGTACTGTTGGGGACTGGGGGAGTAGAGTAGTGGATATGACCAAATCCAAAATTAGGATAACTGACTGTATTAGCTTTCCCCTCTTCACACGGGGACAAGCCATACCGTATCGCTAGGATACTACTGTAACCCAATCTGGTCATATTCATTACCTATTCACATCACTGTACTGTATTATTTCAAAACTGTTCATCTTCAAACTGTTTAAAAGTGCATGATATTAATTGTCATTTTAATTGTTAAAATTTGCATGAATTGTACTTTGCTCCTTTTCTGACTGGATCCCCGTAGGTACTACTGATGACCTGGAGATGTTGATCAATAGCTACTATGATCATGATTTGTACCCGGCGGTACTTCCATCTGAGGAGGATGTTGTGGCGTCTCCATAGATGCTACTTTAGTTTGAGAGTTTAGTTGTTTCTATGTTATTTCTAGTTTATGAATCCTTGTAACAGAACAAGTTTTAAATTACCATTTAAATAAAGGTTGTGGCAAACTTAGTTTCAAATGTTGTTGATCACCTGCATATGGATTACAGCTTACTGCCGCCGTCTCATCAACGGTGCAGGCTGGGCATGATCCGATTCGACCCAAATATTTGGGAACCGGGTCGTGACATGTTTTTAGTGGTGGCCCATGCAGGTCAAAATCAACGACTTAGGAAAACCTATTTAGAGACATTTAGAACACTAGAACAATAATTTGCCACAACATAGGACCGAAATATATTATAATTAAATATTTTTGTGTGATTATAGATAGGCTACCTTGCTTATGTTTATATCCTAAACCTTCCAGAGAATGGCCACTGACAAAACCAACCCTGCTGGCGATGGGATGTCAACACCTGATCAAACCCCACCGCCTCAACCAAGTCCGGGTTTTACACCCCATCCGTTGAATGCACCTCGTGGGTTGTATGCTACTACAACGGTGGATCCATCATCTTCCCAGACGGAGATGCAACCCCCTGTGGTTTTGCCCACTCCAGCTGCCCCACCGGTGCCTGTGGACCCCACCGACCTCATAGGTCTGCTAAGAGGAGTATTAGAAACCCAGAGAACTCAAGCTGAAGCTCATCGCAAGCAGACGACAATTATGAGAGAAGGTATGGAGAATGCTCATACCGTGGCAATGGCTGCACTGGAGAGAGGAGTAGCAGCTCAACAGGAACCAAGGCCTGCCAAGGTAAACATAAATTTAAGGATTAATTTATGTAATATTAAGGCCATTTAATTAATGGGAATCATATTGCCAAGGTGGGCGATATTGAGAGTTTCAAGAAGCAGAACCCTCGACCCTTCAAGGGAACCGAGGGAATCGTCTATGCTGATGAATGGCTCGATAATATGGAGCATCTTCTAAGCGTCGCTCGACTTCCAGAAGACCTCAAGGCTGAAGCAGTGGTACTCCAACTGCAAAATGTAGCAAGCACCTGGTATCGGAATGAACCCCGACTCCAGGATAGGCAGATTGACTGGGACACCTTCAAGAGGTTGTTCAAGAGGAAGTTCTTCCCAATATCAGAGTTGCGGGAGATGGAGAGGCAATTTCAAAATCTGAAGCAAGAAAATATGACTGTTGGTGAATATGCGGCAGAATTCGGCCAGCTCAGCCGATTTGCCAAGAACCTGGTGGCTGACCCTGACGATCGTGCTGAAAGGTTCAGATATGGACTAAGAGAAGAGATTCGCACCCATGTGATCTCAGGCGGTGCTAAGACTTATGAAAAGATCCTGGAGCGAGCTCAAGACATAGAGAAGAGCCAACCTGCCCGCTCGAAGAGAGATTATCCTGGAACTAACAACTTCCAGGGTAATCAGAAGAAGCCCAACAACAACAGCAACAACAACAACCGTCCTCTCTACCAGCAGGCGAGGAATAATGACAAGGCGCCTCAGAGGCAGATCCCCGTCTGCGACTTTTGCAAGAGGCCGGGACATCTGGCAAACATCTGCAGGAAGAGGCTAGGGCACTGACTGGTCTGTGGGTCTTCCACCCATTAAGTGAGGGACTGTCCTTTGTCGACTAACCGGACTGGAGCAACTCCGCAGAAAGGATCTCTGCCCACTCAGCAACAACAGTTTGGGCAACATCAACAGAAGACGGGGCGAGTTTTTGCTCTGACAGCAGAGGAACCAGAGCCAGCTCAGGAACCTGTAGCGGATGTCATATCAGGTTCTATCTATTTGCATTCCTACCCTGCCTTAGCTTTATTTGATTCGGGAGCATCACATAGTTTCATAGCCACCAAATTCATATCTGCACACCATATAGTTACTGGCTTTAGCAAGAAGATCTGTAGGGTTATGACTGGAGGAGGACCCCTACCTATTACTGAGATCTATGAATGCCCTATCACCATAGCTGGCCATAACTTTATAGCACCTTTGCTTGTCATGCCCTTACCTAACTATGATGTAGTCCTAGGGATGGACTGGTTGAGTAAGCAGCATGCGCTGATAGACTGTCATCGAGGATGTGTAGTCTTCAGCCCACCTGGAGAACCGGAGTTTAAAATCTCTCGAACTCCGGAGGAGATGGAATGTGTTACCTATACCTCTATCACTGAAGAGTCCGGACCTCCGTACCCTATCATAGCGGAATTCATGGATGTTTTCCCTGATAGTCTGCCTGGGCTACCCCCAGATCGGGACATAGAATTCACCATTGACCTAGTCCCCGGCTCTCCCCCTATTTCTAAAGGATGCTACAGAGTCAACCCGAAGGAGGCCAAGGAGATGAAGGACCAGATCAATGAACTGAAGGCTCTGGGATTCATTCGAGACGGAGCTTCACCCTGGGGAGCACATGTCTTGTTTGTGCCCAAGAAGGACGGAACGGTACGGATGTGCATCGACTACCGGGCGCTGAACAATATCACCATCAAGAACAAGTACCCGCTGCCCCGGATCGATGATTTATTTGATCAATTGAGCGGAGCCAAGGTGTTTTCCAAGATAGACCTCAGATCTGGCTATCATCAGATCAAGGTCAGGAAGGAAGATATTCCTAAAACGGCATTCAACACCAAGTATGGGCAGTTTGAATTCTTGGTCATGCCGTTTGGACTGACAAATGCTCCTGCAGTGTTCATGAACCTTATGAACAAGGTTTTCCATGAATACTTAGACCAGTTTGTTGTCGTCTTCATTGATGACATACTGATCTATTCGAAAACGGAGGAGGAGCACAAAGAGCACCTCAGGAAAGTTCTGGAAACTTTGAGGAAGGAGAAGCTATATGGTAAGCTTTCCAAGTATGAATTTTTTTTAGACAAGGTGGATTTTCTTGGCCATGTTGTCACAGGAGAAGGAATTTCTGTGGACCCGAAGAAGATAGCCGCTGTGGAGAAGTGGTCTACCCCAAGCTCAGTTGCTGAAATCAGGAGTTTCTTGGGTTTGGCGGGATACTACCGGAAGTTCGTGAAGGACTTTGCTAGAATTGCCGAGCCGATGACGAAGCTGACTCGAAAGAATGAAGAGTTCGTTTGGACGGAAGAGTGTCAGGCGGCATTTGACGAGCTGAAGAAGAGGCTTACCACTGCACCAATTCTTCCGCTACCCGCAGGATCCGGTGGTTTCATAATCTACAGTGATGCCTCTGGAAAAGGACTGGATGTGTTCTTCAACAGAATGGGAAAGTGATTACTTATGTATCTAGGCAATTGCGGACTCATGAGAAGAATTACCCCACACATGACCTGGAGCTGGCGGCAGTTATCTTTGCGTTGAAGCTATGGAAGCACTATCTGTATGGAGAGAGAGTGGAGATATACACAGACCACAAAAGTCTGAAGTATGTTTTCACTCAGAAAGAGTTGAACATGAGGCAAAGAAGATGGCTGGAGCTAATGAAGGACTTTGACATCGACCTGCAATACCACCCGGGTAAGGCTAATGTGGTCGCTGATGCACTTAGTCGATACCCAGTGGCGATGTTCTTGACCAAGGAGCGGCATCTGCTAGAGGACATCGAGAAGCTTGGATTAGAGATCATATTGCCTGGAGATAGAAGGATGGAGCTGGATGCTGATTCAGTACTGATGAAGTTGCAAGTGAGCTCGTATCTGATGGACAAGATCAAGGAGACTCAGTTTCAAGACGAGGCATTTTGCAAACTGAGAGACCAAGTGTTGGCGGGAACACTTGAGGGTTTCTCAATCGCCAGCGATGGAGCTTTGAAAAATGGTACGAGGCTTTGTGTACCATCTGGCAAACTGAAGAACGAACTGATGAAGGAAGCGCACCAGTCGCAGTATTCTATACATCCTGGAGCTAATAAAATGTATCGGGATATGTGCACTATTGTTTGGTGGTATGGACTGAAGAAAGATGTGTCCAGATTCGTGGCGAGATGTTTGATCTGTCAGCAAGTGAAGGCCAGTAGACAGAGACCCACATGACTTCTACAACCGCTGGACATTTCGGAGTGGAAGTGGGAGCACATCACAATGGACTTCGTGTCAGGTTTGCCTCGTTCCCAAGGAGGAAAGGATGCCATCTGGGTTATAGTGGACCGACTAACCAAGTCAGCTCACTTTATTCCCTTCAAGGTTGGTTTATCCACCGAGAAGTTGGCGGCACTATACATGCGACACATCTATCGGATTCATGGAGTACCGGTAAGCATTGTATCTGACCGAGACACTCGTTTTATCTCTCACTTTTGGAAAAGTTTGCATGACAGCCTGGGGACACAGTTGAAGTTCAGCACTGCCTATCACCCCCAGACAGATGGTCAATCAGAGAGGACGATTCAGACACTGGAGGATATGCTGAGATCGTGTGTCTTGGAGCTCGAAGGATCGTGGGAAGACCATTTGCACTTGGTAGAGTTTTCTTATAATAACAGCTACCAAGCCAGTATTGGTATGACCCCATTTGAGGCTCTGTATGGACGTCGTTGTCGTACACCATTGGCATGGGACGACGTAGGAGAAAGAGTACTGCTGGGCCCAGAGATGGTGACCGACGCAGCAGAGAAGGTGAAGATAATCAGAGACAAGCTCAGAATTGCCCAGGACAGACAGAAGCATTGGGCAGACAGCAGTCGTCGACCACTGGAGTTTGAAGAAGGAGATAAAGTCTTTGTGAAGATTTCTCCTACCAGAGGTACAATCAGATTTGGCAGAGCCGGGAAGCTGAGTCCCAGGTACATTGGACCATTTGAAGTTCTGAGCCAGATTGGAGAAATGGCATATAGGTTAGCTCTACCAGCTAATCTAGAGGGCGTGCACAACGTCTTCCACGTCTCACAGCTCAGAGGCTACGTCCCTGATGAGAATCACATCTTAGACCACTCATAGCTGGAGATTGGACCGAGCCTTACTATGCCTGAGAAGCCAGTGGCGATTTTAGACCGAGGCGAGAAGAAGACCAGGACCTCGGTGACTCCGATAGTTCGAGTAATGTAGAGGCATGATTCCCCAGGCGAGTCTACCTGGGAACAAGAGGATGAGATGCGGGAGAAGTACCCGTATTTGTTTGAGACCTGAGGTAATTTCTAACCCAACTCTTTAAATTTCGAGGGCAAAATTTTCTAAGGAGGGAAGGTTGTGAAACCCGTAATTTTAGGAATTAGTTTTCATTATTTTGTGTGTTGTTAAATAAATTTTTATGCTAGATTAGTATTAAATATTATTATGAATTTATGAAAGACATTTTTTAAATAATTAACATGGAATTTTGTTTGACAACCAGACCCGAACCAGTACGAACCCGTTAGAGACGAAAATTATTAAATTGAGTTTTAAAAATATTAGTTATATATTTTTTATTATTCATTTTTGCCAAAGCCTTAAAATTATTTTACCAAAGTTTTAAATCCGTTCTCATGGCCCAAAGCCCAAATCCCATTTGTTAAAGCCTATTTGTTAAATCCTTTAAGAGTAACTGAAGGTTAGTTGAATGATTCATTCATTCTTTCCTTTAAGTTAAACCCATTAGGTTAGTGGAATGATTCATTCATTCTTCTTTTGGTTGCTGTGCTGTAGGGAAGAGTAACCGAAGGTTTTCTTCTTCCTCTTCTAGACTTCAACGTCGACCCTTTGCCTCCCTTGGCCGCCGCCTGCCTTGATGGTGGCTCTCCAACTCCAGTAACTCCTCCTCCCTCTTTCCTATATAAGCCCTCTGTTGCAAACCCTCAATCCCAAAACCATTTCTTCCCAACCCTCTTCTCCACACCACAAAATTCTTTCTCAAATCCCTAGTTCCCAACCCTTTTCTCCGGCGAAATTTCGGTGAATCGGAGCTCGATCCACCTCCCGAGGCCGACCCGAGCTCCCAGCGCGTTTCTCGACCCCGGCGCCCCGATCCCACGGTCGTTCCGCGTCCGCCCGTCGGCGAACCCGTCGCCCGCCGCCGCTGACGCCGGTGCTCGACCCCGGTGGCCGTTGTCCGTCGACTCTGATCTGCTCCCCGGTGCTGACCCGCGTGGCCCCGTGTGCTCTGTCGGTGTTTCCGTTTCTGAGCCCGTGACGTTTCCTTTCCGAGTTCACTTCGGGATTTTCGTTGTCATTGGGTAAACTCTGACCCGTTAATTTCTTTTGTCAATGATGATATTCTGGTCCTACCAATTCCTTCGGGAATTTAGTTTTCGGTAACGTAGCGACTACGTTACTGTTTCGGTTTTTCCGAGTTCTTCGGATATTCATATGCTGCTGGTTTGGTTCTGTTGGATTATTCAGACAGAACAACGTTCTGTGGATTCTCGGGTTTTCCGAGAATTTTTTTCGGAATGGTTCTGTATTTTCAATTCTCGAGTTTTCCGAGAATTTTTCAGGATTAAAATTGAGTTTGGAGTTGATACATTTTTTTTCATCTGTCTTTGTTGGGAATTGGTTCTGGAAGAGTTCTGGTTTTGAAAGAATATAGTTCTGTGAAATTTTCGATATGGTTTCGGGTTTTCGGGAATGCTGGTTTGGCTTTGAAAAAAAAGGTATTTTCTGTGGAAGGTTAAATATTTTGGATTTTGGGAATAATTTTGCAGGTAAACGGAGCATTTCCCAGTTTTTGGTTTGACCAAAATAGAGGAAATGCTGCCGAATTTTTTTACAAAATATAAAAAAATAACTTTTCGGATAAATATTATTTTAATAATATTATATGCGGGCGACGACCTTAATGGTCAATGGACCCCAGTGAAATGCGAACGCACCGGTTTGTCCGGACGTTGAGGCAGAATAGCTAAATATGACGACTGGACCAGAGTCTGAGACTCATATTACTTTTATAATTTAATTTAGGAATTATTAGTTATTAATAATATTATTTTGTAGGAAATTTTTGAGATTAACAATCTTCTCTTATTTCAATTTGTGGGAATGTAAGGGCATAAGCCCATTTATCTATTTTTGTAAATTTGTAATAAGTAGGAAGTAGCTGTAGATTTTCTGAGATTGTGAACGAGTAGGATTAATTAATATTAATATTAATTATTAGTTAGAAATTCACGATTTTCTCATTTAAAGAAAAGAAAATATATTTATATATATAATTATAAAATACTAACTATTTCCCAATAAATTGATAAAAACAAGTTTTCCGAAATAAAATATAAATTTAGATTTCCTTAAATGTAACGCACTAGAAAAACGTGTTTTTGATTGTGTTGGTTAATACAAGACTAAAAATTGACTAGGAGACAAAAATCTAGAGATTGTAACTAGATAATTCTAGAGTTGTGGTTTCTGAGACAAATTTTCGGAATGTAGGATTTCAAGGAAGAGTGTGACTGTTCAAATCCCGAAGTACCAATCTCGTCCAACCTGAGAAGTTTAAGGCAAGTACATTTATGTAAATTTATGATTATTTTAACAATCATTTCATTGCAAGTTTAAACCACTGTTATACACGAACTCTTTCGAGAGTACTGACCGTACTGTTGGGGACTGGGGGAGTAGAGTAGTGGATATGACCAAATCCAAAATTAGGATAACTGACTGTATTAGCTTTCCCCTCTTCACACGGGGACAAGCCATACCGTATCGCTAGGATACTACTGTTACCCAATCCGGTCATATTCATTACCTATTCACATCACTGTACTGTATTATTTCAAAACTGCTCATCTTCAAACTGTTTAAAAGTGCATGATATTAATTGTCATTTTAATTGTTAAAATTTGCATGAATTGTACTTTGCTCCTTTCCTGACTGGATCCCCGTAGGTACTACTGATGACCTGGAGATGTTGATCAATAGCTACTATGATCCTGATTTGTACCCGGCGGTACTTCCATCTGAGGAGGATGTTGTGGCGTCTCCATAGATGCTACTTTAGTTTGAGAGTTTAGTTGTTTCTATGTTATTTCTAGTTTATGAATCCTTGTAACTGAACAAGTTTTAAATTATCATTTAAATAAAGGTTGTGGCAAACTTAGTTTCAAATGTTGTTGATCACCTGCATATGGATTACAGCTTACTGCCGCCGTCTCATCAACGGTGCAGGCTGGGCATGATCCGATTCGACCCAAATATTTGGGAACCGGGTCGTGACAATATATATATATAGTCTTGTATATAAAATAGAACTAATATGTAACATGACTCTCTTTTACTATAAAACAATTGTGGTATTGTAGTGGTTAGTATGTTAAACTTGCATACTAGAGGTCCTATGTTCAAGTCTTGGTTGTAACATTTTTTAAAATTTTACTTTTATTTCATTTTTTTATATTACATATGGGTCCCATTTTGAAAGTTTGCCTACGGCCCCCATGAACTCGGGGCCGGCCCTGATTTTGTAGCAAGTAGGCCAACTTAAAATGGTACTTAAATTCTGGAGTAGTTCTTCATAGCAGATTGGAGTCTATGAAAAATAATGCAAATTTTATGTTACCTTACACAATTTTTTTATTGTTTTCGATTTTTTTTCTTCGAGAAAATAGTTCAGATAAGTTGTATATCAAGGGCTCGTTTGGATCAAGTTTTTGTATTTCTAGGAATCCATTTTCTATCGCTTTTCTACTGAAAACAAATTCAATTTTGACACCTATGTTTGGTTAGGTTGGAAATATGTAGTCCAATTTTTAAAAAATTTTCATTTCCATATTTGGTTCACACAGGGATAGAAATCTTAATTTGTTTAGTTTCTATAAATACCATTTCATTAATTTCATGATGCTACTATTACCTAAATTCACATGTTTGGGATAGTAGTTGAAATTTTGAAAGTAAAAAAGAGGGTATTACAGTCCAAACAAAATGCCCAAACAACTTTCATAAAAGCAAAAGTATTTCTAAGGGGGACTTGGAATAGCTTTCTCACATCAATGGGAATATGAAGCCCCTCCTATTACCCCCTCATTCCCAATCCTAGACATACGAAACATGGGTAAGAAATTCAAAACCCATTTTCAAGCCTCCAAAACTTGAACCAAACGCCCCTAATTAGGGAGCCAGAGTAGTTGATTTTGGACGGTTCCAACTTATTTTTATCCTTTATAAATAAAGACATAAAGTTGGGTGAGTCATAGAGAAAATTACAATTAATTAACCTTAAAGCATTTTAGCTCAATTTAGGATACACTCCCTAATATGATCAAGTATAGTCCATGTCACCTACATAACAAACTATATAGCACTGGTGATAGTTGAGTGATGCCAAAGAAATACTTTCAGACAAAATGACAATCAATCTTAATATGCTTTGTTCGTTCATAAACAAATAGATTGTTTATAATTTGTATAGCACTCATGTTATCATAGTGAAGCAGCGTAGGTCTAGTAGGAGCAATGCCTATATCAGATAGCAGATTCCATACATAAATAATCTTACCGGTGGTGGCAGCTATAGCTTTATACTATGCCTCAGTAGATGAATATGCAACAACAACTTGTTTCTTGCCCCACCATAAAATTAATAAATCACCAAGAAACAAATAGAATCATGTAGCAGATCGTCTTGTGGTTAGATCTTCGGCCTAATCTGTATCAAAAAATGCTCGATGCTGTAGAGTAGATATAGAAGACATGAATTATAAGCGTGTAATAGATCCCTGAAGATATCGAAGAATCCGAAACTGGCTCACAATACAAACTATATAAAAAAAATATCTAGCCTGGTCAAACAGAGATACACAAGTTGACCTAATAATCGTTGTAGCGAGAATGAGAGGCTCACTATCTGTTTGGCAAAGCTTCACACGAATCTACAAACGTGTATCAACTGTCTGACTGTCCGATAAACTTGTAGATGAAATAATCTTTGAGGTATATTTATGCCGACAGGCAAGTATCCCTCTTTTACTTTGTGTAATCTCGAGTACAAAAATGAGCGAAGATAGCGAAGGTCCTTCATCTAAAACAGCTAATAAAGGAACCTCTAAGTAGCTGCAATTCCTGCCAAATCATCACCAGTTAAACTTATGTCATCTACATGGATTAAGAGAAGAACTTTCTTATGCATTGACGACCGAACAAACATAATAATCCTGAGAAAATTAATAAAAATCTACCTCATAAATAACACTTTAGAAACACTTAAACCAAACTCAGGGAGGTTGCTTGAGACCATAGATATTACGAGGATGGTGACAAACATGTCACGACATAGTAGAAATACTTGGAGGGGTGCATATAAACAACCTCAGATAAAGAACTGTAAAAAAGATATTATTCATATCTATCTGATAGATTGGCCACTGACGAACGAAAATAATATCTAGTAATAGACGAACTATGACAATCTGAACAATAGGGGCAAAGGTCTCATCATAGTCAATTCCATGCTCCTATGTAAAAACTCGGACAATAAGGTGAGCCTTGTATCACTCATTGGATCCATCAGGTTGATACACTACAAAAAAGTGACCTTTTAGGACGACCCTGTTCAGAACGCTAGTTTGAAATGTCCTAAAAAATTAATAACTGGGACGAATATTTTTTTGTAACAAAAACTAATTTTATTTGGGACAGATTAAAAAATAAATATTTTATTTGAGACTGAATTTTTTTGTCCTAAATAAATTCTCGAGCCGTCCCAAAATATCTAAACAGGCGGGAAAGGAATTATATGGCAGCTCATCACCAAATTTTTTGAGTAACTTTTCTAACGTTGGATTTCTCACTGTGCATCGACACCGTTCATCCTTCACTCTCTACTGCTCTCTCCCTATTTCCCCATTTAATATTTTGGGAGAGAAAAATCTCCTATCGTTTCTCTTTCTCCCCTATTCCAAAATTCTTCAATAATATTGTTCTTCCTCTCTCTCTCTCTCCCCATCTCCAGAAATTCTCAGTCCAACTCCAACCTTCCGGTCCTCCTCGCCAACAATATATAGAAAGATCTCAGCCATGGTTCTCATGGAGCGTATCAAACACAGAGACAAGGAAAATAACTTTCGTCATAAATGGTGTCGGTGGCGGCGAAGCCTCCTTCGAAGAAGGCGAGGCTTGCGAAGGAGAAGGGGGATGGGAAGGAGCCCTCTCTCTATGATTCTTCTCCGGCCAAGTCCATCATCATAGAAGTTTGGTGAGTGTTTGTTCCCCTAAAAGCAATATCTGATCATTTTTAGGGTTTCAGTAAAGAGTGGTACATTTTTTATGCTTATTCCCTAAATTATTATGCACATGGATGTAGTTTATGGATTATTTGGCAAGTATTTACCCTGAATGATATCATATGTATGATTAAAATTGTAGATTTATCTATTTAATTATAGTGGATAGTACTTTGTAAAATGGAGTATTTTTTATTTGATATTCCTAGTAGTTGAGCATAAACTAACTTAGGTATGAGTAGAACATTAGGTTCCATATAAAGGACGATGGTCGATAACATTAGTTCATAAGAATTTCATGTTACCAGTATAATCATTAGCCTTTTAGAGTGAAACAAATTACTGAAATTATGGTTACCAGAGTAGACTGTTTAGCTAATTGTTTAGTGAAGTCTGAGATGGTGATCCACATTTAAAATGATAGGACATATGGAGAGTTTTACATTGTATGTTTTACCTTACTATTATGATGAAATATGTACCGGGTTTTTAGAAGTTAGAAGGACTAATCTGGTTGGAAAGCAACTTTATAGTTTGATATCATGCCGTAGAGCTTGCTGGATCCCCTTTCTACAGAATACTCCTGGTCTATACGATCCTGGTCTATATGATGATGATCCTTCTAGAGATCTCTTCATATCTAAACCAATTTTGATGAGAATATTGGATGAAAATAGTGAGCCATTAGGCTATTTTAAGTTTATAAGGAGTATTATGTCTTTGAAATTGTGATAATTATCGTCTGAAAACATAATAGTTTGATCATCTCCGGCAAGCTCTATTCACTAAGTTGGTTTCCATTCAAAATGAAGCGAGTTTGGAAGATTGCTTACACTAAATAATGCAATTGAAGAATATGCTTCTATTATGCCTGTGATAAGACTGTCTGGCAGCTCTAGGGTCCCTCCCTGTATTCAAATTGTGATGAATGATAAAGAATTCTCTCTTTTTTAGTTAACAAAAGCATTTTACTTTTTTGTTCTTTGGTTTCGTATAGGTATTTCTCTCTCTTTTTGTAATGTTAATGCATAGCAGTTGTATAACCATGTATCATGCCAAGAATTTCTCACCATTATCTTTGGTTCCACGAGAGGCCCAAAGAGTTGAACAACTTCCTAATGTTGGAGGTTTTTTTTTTGGGGGTGGGGGTGGGGGTGGTCCACTACGAACAATCCAAGAAACTGTGGAGGAGGTGGAAAGCAACGATTACGATGGACTTCAGATCTTCATGACCGCTTCATTGATGCTATAACACAACTTGGTGGACCAGATAGTGGGTATTTTCTGTTCATTATTGGTAGTTTATTTGTCAATTACTATAAAAACAAAAAAATTATTTTGAAAATTAAAATCATATGGACAATATTAGGTTTTATTTTAACTTTTAACTTGTTTTTGTAACATTATTTGATAATTGCTAGTCTTAGTCTTTAGCCTGTTGCCTTTTGAACTTTAGCACATGGCCAAAAACTATGATTAGATAGCTTAAAGAAGCATAATATCGTGACCTCTGTGGCCATAGAGTTGATAAGTTGCAGAGTTTTTCTTGGTAGAACTTGGAAAGTGGTTAATCCTTGTATACAATATTGGATTCAGTAAATTCGATGTACCCCCTCTTATGATTTAAGTGATAAGATCGGAAAAGGTATGTTGTGCTCAATTGTTGTACTTGGATTCATATGATGTTTTCTAATTAAAAACTAATTGGTATGCCAAATAAAATTGGTAGTTACTTATTAGCATTAATCACCCGTACATTGTTGCTAAGCTAGGGTGAAGATTGCCTTGGATTCCTGTGGTAGGCCCCAATTTTTTGTGATAAAGGCTATGATGTTCTACTGAAATTCTTGGTTTTTGTCTTATGTATATAACATTCACGTTTGTTCTCTTCTCATCAAGTCCTAAAATTTTTGGTGCTAGAATTGTTTTAAGTGGATGGTTTCACACGATTCACTAATTGATGTAGTAATCATATAAGCTTTATGTACTTCAACTTTTGTAATATATGATCATATTTTTATTTGGTATTCCATTTTTCTATTTCACATAAATGTTGCATATGAATGCCTAAAACATGCTCTCTCTGCCATAAACTCTCAGTGAGGCCTCATGGTTTGGTTGTCAATGCCACTATTAACTCTTGATGTCTCTCCTGTGGTCTCCAGCCGCTAGAATTGCTTTGACGTTTACTATAACTATAACTATCTATCAGCATAATTTTGCTACAACTTTACCCTCTTTAAACCTTCTTATTTGCTTCCGGTATGGACATTTTCTGAAATGAAAGAGGCACTTAGAAAGAGTGAAGAAAAGAGTTAATGGTATAAAAAATTGGTAGAAAAGATGAACAAGTGTCTAAGTCCTTTTCGTAATTTGCAGAGACATAAAGAAGTTTCAAACCCCATTTCATCTGTCAAGAAAAAGTATTTAGCACTTCCCAGATTTTGATTTATATGTTCTAAGAAGTTTAGAAAATACAATTTTATTTGTTTTTAGAATGTTGTTTTTCTTGACATTTTGTAGGGATCTGAGCTCAAATCAGTTCAGTGGTGCAATTCCAGCTTCACTTAGTGGACTATCCAATTAATATTGGCTTGATTTGGCAAAGAACTGTTGGGAAAGAAGCGCGGAAACCTTTCCCCAAACTGGAGAGTACCTGCGAGAGGACCGAGCAAACAACGCACGAACCCAAAAACAAGCACACAAAAAACAATCACGCAGACACAGAGAATTTTTGACGTGGAAACCCTTGCGGGAAAAACCATGGGACGTTCGGAGTCCAACCCTGAGAAGCCTCCACTAATGGAATAGAAGAATTACACCCTCTACAAACTCCTCCCGATCCAAATCGGATCCCCACAACACTCAGAGACAAGAACAATGATCACAAGGCTACGAAGAACGAGAACGACGAGTAGAGATTACCCGAAACACGATCTCCTTCGAAAACAACCTTCAATCCTCCGTCTTCTTCTCCGAAGTTGTAATGGCACTCTTGCCTCCTTCTCTCTCAAACTTGTGTTATGTTGCGATTATGAGTTAGGGTTGAGAAAACTCAATATATCTCCCTAATCCCGCAACCAACCTGGACCGTTGGATTAGATCCAATGATGAAAACTCATCCTGAAATCCGCTTCAGCCCCCCGACACACAGAGTTCGGCCAGAACTCTGTGTGGGGCAACCAGCACTGGATGGCCAAACCCTGGAACGGCCAGACCAAGTTCGGCCAGAACTCGGCCTGGGACCGAGTTCGGCCCGAACTCGGCAGACTTGGTCCAGAACCCCCTTTGGGGCAGCAGCAGCAGTAACAACTACTCCCGAGCTTCTCCGACATCGGACGACGCTCGTCGCACTCCGGGATCTTCTCCACATAGGTTGGGAACCCCACCCACTCCAACAAATCTCTCCCTTCACAACTATGGGGAGGACGTCGTCATCCCGACGATCTGCCTGCAGTACTCAAACTTCCCCCTTGGTAGAATCTTCGTGAACATATCAGCTCCGTTGTCATCTGTATGCACCTTCTCAAGCTCCGCGTCCTTCTTTTCAACCACATACCGTATCCAATGATACCGAGTCTCGATGTGCTTGGACCGGCTATGAAACGTCTGATTCTTCACAAGATGGATAGCACTCTGACTGTCGCAAAGCAAAGTATACTGCTCTTGCTTCAGTCCCATTTCCTGCAACAGCTTCTTCATCCACAACAGCTCCTTGCAAGCCTCCGTCGTCGCAATGTATTCTGCCTCCGTCGTCGACAAGGCAACACACTTCTGCAACCGCGACTGCCACGATACTGCTCCTCCCGCAAACATCATCACGTAGCCTGAAGTCGATCGCCTCGTGTCTACATCTCCAGCCATATCAGCGTCGGTATACCCAACCAGCTTCAGCTCGTCACCACCAAAGAAAAGTCTCCAACCAGCAGTGCCCTGAAGATATCGTAGAATCCACTTGACCGCACTCCAGTGTACCCTTCCAGGATTCGAAAGATACCTGCTAACCGTACCAACTGCATGAGCAATATCTGGCCTCGTATACACCATGGCATACATAAGGCTTCCCACAGCTGAGGCATATGGAACCCGCTCCATATCTTCCTTTTCGTCCTCGGTAGATGGACACTGCTCCTCAGTGAACTTAAAGTGAGCCGCGAGGGGGGAACTCACTTTCTTCGACCCGTCCATCCCGAAACACTAAAGTACCCGGTGAATGTACTTCTTTTGGGACAAGTGTAGCAGCTTGGACTCTCTCTCTCGGCTGATCTCCATCCCAAGAATAGTCTTCGCTGCGCCCAAATCCTTCATAGAGAAGGCCGTGCCCAGTTGGCGCTTCAACTCCGCTATCCTAGTGGCATTCCGACCCACTAATAGCATATCATCAACATAGAGCAATAAGATGATAAAATCATCATCGGCAAAATACCTCACAAATGCACAATGGTCCGACGTCGTCCGTGCATAACCATGCTCCCCCATAAACGACTCGAACTTTCTGTACCACTGCCTCGGAGCCTGCTTCAGACCATACAAGCTCTTCCTCAACCGGCAGACCAAATGTGACTTGCCCTTCTCACAGAATCCCTCCGGCTGCTCCATGTACAACTCTTCTTCAAGATCACCGTGGAGGAACGCCGTCTTCACGTCTATCTGCTCGACCTCCAAGTCGAAACTGGCTGCTAATGCTAGCACCACACGAATAGACGAATGCTTGACGACAGGCGAAAAGATCTCATCATAATCCACGCCTTTCCGCTGACCGTAGCCCTTGACTACCAGCCTCGCTTTGTATCGAGGGCGAGTAGCATCATCCGTCTGCTTCACTCTGAACACCCATCGATTCTTCAAAGCCTTCTTGCCCTTTGGCAACCGCACCAGATCATAAGTAGAATTGGTGTGCAAGGAACTCATCTCCTCCTGCATAGCCACCATCCACTCCTGCCTGTGTTCGTCTTCCATAGCCTCTACGAAACTTTCGGGCTCTCCCCCGTCAGTCAGTGGCACATACTCATCCGGCGAGTATCTCGTAGATGGTCGACGATCCCTGTTGCTCCTTCTCAGTGGAGCCACTGGTGCTGGCTGTACACCGACAGCCTCCTCCCCTTCAGGAACTGCCTTCCCGGCATGCTCATCCTCCTGAGGGACACCCTGACCACCATCAGCAGGCTGATGATCAAGGTTGGGAGCAACTCCATGTACCGGCTCCCCCATAACTGGATCCTCTGCGATGTCCTCTGGAAACTGCTCGAAGCAAAATGACTCTAACTCAGGCAATTCCTCAGCCTCAGAAGGCGTCTCGGAATCCTGAGTGTTGGTCATGGTCTGATCCTCGACGAATACCACGTCCCTGCTTCTGTAGAGCTTTCCTTCCACTGGGTCGTAGAGTCTATAGCCAAACTCATCCCGACCGTAGCCGACAAAGACGCATCGCCTCGTCTTCGGCTCAAGTTTGGTCCTCTCGTCCTTCGGTACATGCACGAAGGCTTTACAACCAAACGCCCGCAGGTGATTGTATGACGGCTCTTTGCCGTACCATACTTTGTCAGGCACATCACCCTGCAAAGAAGCACTAGAAGACAAATTAATAATATAAGCAGCTGTGAGAAGAGCCTCACCCCAATAACTGCCCGGCAAGTTTACTTCTGACAGCAAACACCGCACCCTCTCCATCAGTGTCCTGTTCATGCGCTCCGCTACACCATTGAGCTGAGGTGTCTTTGGCGGAGTCTTCTGGTGTCGTATCCCTTGCTCTCTGCAAAATGTATCAAAGGGACCGATGTATTCGCCGCCATTATCAGACCGAACACACAACAACTTCTTGCCCGTCTTCCTTTCAACGGAGGCCTGAAACTCCTTGAAAGTAGGCAGCACCTGATCCTTGGTCTTTAAGGCATAGACCCAAACCTTCCTGGAACAGTCATCAATAAAAGTCACAAAGTAAGAAGCACCACCAAGAGATTTTACCTTCATAGGACCGCAGACATCCGAGTGAATCAACTCGAGCAACGCCGGCTTCCTCGAACTTGGGTGACTTTGGAAAGACACCCTATTTTGCTTCCCAGCTAAACAGTGCATGCATTTCTCCAACTTTGTAGACTCGAGCCCCGGAATCACTTTCCTGTTCACCAAGTAGCTCATCCCCTTCTCGCTGATATGGCCGAGCCGCCTGTGCCACAACTCGGTAGACGCATCACTGACTGCGTTCACCTCCTGTGCCCCCTCTGCGCTTTCCTCCATATAGTAGAGACCGGACTTCTTGCTTCCTCTGGCAATCACCATCGAACCTCTGGAAAGCTTCCACTGACTATTCCCGAAGAGACTGAAGAATCCCTCGTCATCCAACCTTCCAACCGACACCAGGTTGAAACGGATATCAGGGACATGACGAACATCCTTGAGAACAAGAACCGCACCCATCTTCGTTCTCAAATGCACATCTCCAACGGCAACCGCCTTCGACACATCTCCGTTGCCCATCTTCAACACGCCACAGTCGCTTGTCGTGTAAGTGGCAAACAGTGCCCTATTGTGAGATACATGTGCTGAAGCCCCTGAGTCCACCAGCCAAGAATTGTCATCGCAGGCGAGGTTAGTAATGACCTCATCACCTACGACGATCACATCGCCTCCATGCATCGAGGCCGCCGCTGTAGTGTTCTCTTCTTGCTTCCCCTTGTCGCCCTTCTTCTCTCTCTTCCAAGCGAAATAATTCCGCTTGATATGGCCCTTCTTACCGCAATGGTAACACTCTGAGTCCTCGTAATGACCCTTGGACTTCCCCCTGCTCTTGTCTCTGCCATCACCTGGACCCCTGCTTTTGCCCCTTCCGCGGCTCTCTGAAACAAGTGCCTCTGAGTGGTGGGATGTGGATGAAGTGCCCTGAGAATGTCTCCGCAACTCTTCATTCAACACCCCGCTCTTGGCAAACTCCAGACTGACCACGCCCTCTGGAGCAGAAGCGATCATAGATACTCGTACGGTCTCCCACGAGTCTGGCAATGTACACAGCAGCCACAGTCCCTGAACTTCGTCGTCGAACTTGACTCCCATAGAAGATAGCTGGTCAACCACGCCCTGGAACTCACTCAAGTGATCCGTAATAGACGCTCCATCCTTGTACCGCAGACCCATCATCGTTCGGATCAGGAACAACTTGTTTAACCCGGTCTTCTTCGCATACAAGGATTCCAGCTTATCCCACAACGTCTTCGCGTGCTCAATATTGGCAACGTGATTGTACACGTTCTCATCAATAAACTGCCTTATGTACCCACACACCTGTATGTGCTCGAATGTCCAGTCCTCCTCGGATTTATCACTGGGCCTCTCGGATGCAAATACGGGTAGATGCAGCTTCTTAACAAATAGCAAATCTTTCATCTTCCTCCGCCAATAATGATAGTTTGTGCCATTGAGGTTCACCATGCGCACCGGCTTCGCGTCCATCTCTCCTCTCTGGTTCCTCTGTCAACTCCTGACACCCTTTGAACCCAAAGCTCTGATACCACTCTGTTAGGAAAGAAGCACGGAAACCTTTCCCCAAATCGGAGAGTACCTGCGAGAGGACCGAGCAAACAACGTACGAACCCAAAAACAAGCACACAAAAAACAATCACGCAGACACAGAGAATTTTTGACGTGGAAACCCTTGCGGGAAAAACCACGGGACGATCGAAGTCCAACCCTGATAAGCCTCCACTAATGGAATAGAAGAATTACACCCTCTACAAACTCCTCCCGATCCAAATCGGATCCCCACAACACTCAGAGACAAGAACAATGATCACAAGGCTACGAAGAACGAGAACGACGAGTAGAGATTACCCGAAACACGATCTCCTTCGAAAACGACCTTCAATCCTCCGTCTTCTTCTCCGAAGTTGCAATGGCACTCTTGCCTCCTTCTCTCTCAAACTTGTGTTATGTTGCGATTATGAGTTAGGGTTGAGAAAACTCAATATATCTCCCTAATCCCGCAACCAACCTGGACCGTTGGATTAGATCCAATGATGAAAACTCATCCTGAAATCCGCTTCAGCCCCCCGACACACAGAGTTCGGCCAGAACTCTGTGTGGGGCAACCAGCACTGGATGGCCAAACCCTGAAACGGCCAGACCGAGTTCGGCCAGAACTCGGCCTGGGACCGAGTTCGGCCCGAACTCGGCAGACTTGGTCCAGAACCCCCTTTGGGGCAGCAGCAGCAGTAACAACTACTCCCGAGCTTCTCCGACATCAGACGGCGCTCGTCGCACTCCGGGATCTTCTCCACATAGGTTGGGAACCCCACCCACTCCAACAAGAACAAGCTGACAGGGTCTCTGCCAATCAATACAAGATACCCAAGGCTTAGACCTTCACAAAGTTGAACATTTGTGAGCATATTTTCATTATAGTTAACTCATTGCCATAGACTACTTATAGTACTAATCACTTTTGTGTAAATAATAATCCCCTTGTGTTGTATGACTGACAGCAACTTGCAGAAGAACCAGTTATCAGGTCTTATTCCAGAGAGTCTCTTTAGTTTTGGAATGCAACTATCACGCCTGTAATATATCATTCTCCTTAATCTCAATATTCTCTTCTTAGAACTCTCTATACCATAATTTCTTTAAGTCTTTGCTGTAGACACTTGAATGGAAATAACTTTACTAGCTCAATTTCGGCATCGATAGGACTGGTGCAGTCGCTTGAGGTTTTGTGAGTATTCTATAACCAGAAACCATTATTTGTTTTCCTTAATGAACTGTAAGAGATACCATTGTCAATTTACTGAATACATGATTTCGTCTTTGTAGTAATACTAGCATTTTGAAACCAACATTGATTCTTGATGCTATGAGTTGTAGCAGTATATATAACTAGCTTGAAACCAACATTGATTCTTGATCCATCTTGGAATAAACTGCATAAAATAGCATTTGGTAAGAATAGATGATAAAATTCTTGTAACTATACATCTAGCTTGTCATTCATGTAATCCATCTTGATATATGATCCTGCTATAGATTTTTCCTTGACAACTCTTATAGGAAAAGAGGAAGTTATTAAGGGTTACTCTGAAGTTTCACTGTATTTTATCTTTCAAACATATTACAACAAGTTTAGGCAGGATCAGTCATTCAAGTGCATTTTATGATTGTTTCATGTAGCCATGAATATATGTATCTTCTTATGTATATTAATTCTATAAAGATATACAGATATATTATTCTGTAAGGAAATTGTTCTTATGAGCTTCCTTATGTAAATATAATTATTTATAGGGCACAATTTATGCATTGGTCATTGATCTTGAGGTGAAAAGTCAATGACACTGACCCATTCCGATGTAAAATTGATGCTATTTATTTGAGTTTTAAATGTTTCTTATAAATTAGTTATCTATGTCTATTGCACTCCACAATTCATGCATTGGTCATCTAAGGTAACTTTTTGGATGAATTGCACCATTCCCAGATTGTAGTTATTTTAGGTAATATTGTTTTGCAATTTAAGGATTTAACCAATCTATAGAGTATTTGGATGGCAAATGTGGACTCGACAATGAGGGTAGTGTCTTTAGATAGGGCAAGCTGTTTCTTGTTTTTATTTGAGTAATCAGTGATTTCAATCATGCAACATTCTCTTATATATAGCTAGTTACTTATATATATGATGTTTGTGCAGATTGATTTTTGTTTCCAGAACCATGTGGTGCTTGCGGGCAGGAGGCAGCCGACACTTCAAAAGAATTTTGGTTTCATTTTGCGAATGATCTAAGATGATGTTAAATGATGTAAAGCATTTTGTATTTGTTTTGTAAATAATGAGAGAAATGATTAATGATGTAAATCTTTTTTGTATACGTTTAATGATGTAAAGAGTTTTTAGTTCATTTTTAGACGCTCAACGATGTAAAGTACATTGGGTTTATTTTGTATACGATTAGATATACGTTTAATAGTGTTTTTATAAATATTGCAATGCAATACTAAATACGTGATTGAACTTGTATAGTTATAAATAGATTTTGTTATTTATGATTTTAATTGTAAGTTTTATAGGTGGAACATGAAAATATTAATTTTATAATAATTAGCACAATTGTTATAATTTTTTGGGACAAATATGTAATTGTCCTAACAATAAACTATATCCTTTTGTGAATCTGTCCATTATTTTTATGACGGTTTTTATTCGTAACAAATACTTAAATTTTGGGACAGTTTAATAATCCGTCATAAAAATATAATAATTCAGAGACTTTTGGGACAGTTAATTTTTTTGACCTTAAAATCCAATTAAGACAGTTTTTTTCGTCCTAAAATTTTTTGCCACGCCACCCTAATAGCACCGTTTCAATCCGTCTTAAAATTCGTTCCAAATCATAATTTAGGACGGTTTAGGTACTTTTTAACACAAATTTTTGTTGTCCCAAAAAGTCACTTTTTTTGTAGTGATACTTGACCTTGAAGACCCACTTACAAATATCAGTCTAGACCCTGTCTGGGAGTATAACAACATCCCAAGTACCAGTCTATTGAAATGTGTAACGCCCCAGAACCAGAATACTGGAGAGCGGGGGCATACATAGCCAGCTACGTATAATGAAATGGAATCCACCCCACTATACGGTCATGGCTGTCTAGATATATGAGGGTTTATCTACAAGCCATCAGTCTCTTATGGTCATGAACAAGCCTCGTGTCTCAATCATAAGCAAGCAATTAAATATTACAAGATGTAAGATCACCAAATATACAATAGTAAGGCATCCCAAACATTACATATTCAGCTGATCATGAAGCTAGTCGTTACAAAATGTGAGGACTAGCAAGAGTTTCGTCATACATGATCAACCCTAGGTTGCCAATCATGTTACAACCCGTAGGCAGACAGTAAATAAAAATGTACACGTGCTAACACTTGCTCGGCGGCTAAACGCCTCAAAAGAATATTTTACAATAGAGTGGGAGAGCCAAAATAAACCCACTCGTTGCCAGGATTTCTTCTAGTGGTCACCATCTGGCTGGAAAACCAGTAGATCCTCTGGAGTTGCTCCGGTATCTGGCCATACAAAACCAGCTGGGTCAGACCCAGAAAGAGTAAGTGCCACAAATGAGGCTTCACTTAGGAACTAAAACCAGCAATTAGCACAAGAATATAATTACATAAGAAAAGACAGTAATTAAGGAAAAATATGACAGGTGATATACGATGAGATAACCATGTGACTATTCAGATAACCAGGTTACAACCCGTAAACCAAACAAGGACCGGGGTTGTAACCCTTCGTCTGAACAGAACTTGGCTTCTCCCACCATTTATCGGCAAGATAAAATAAGAAACCAGGATATGTAACAATCTTGTACAGGATCAAGACAAGACTAGACTGATTATTCCTCATCCAACAATCACGGCCAAGCAATAAGTACGGCTTGATACTTAACTAACTAGAGTTATCACAAGCCTTAGTTACTAGCAAGATGCAGTGAGATTATTCCACAGCCACAAGCCCTGCAGACCATCCAGGTTATCCAGGTCGAATATGAGTACAATAAGGGTGCAACACATGACAGTGTGCTGAAAATGTGCCCTACTCGACGGCAGGCTACAGATCCCAAGTGGGGCGCCCAGATAACGGGATTGCCTGTAGCTGGAAAATCTCTTCATGACTACTGGATTATTCTAGTTGTTAGCCTTAGTCGATTTCAGTGGATACCCCTGACCGTGGTACTCAGGGGTCCCCGTCCTAGACATGATGCAAGACAAGACGGGTTCATTTGTACAAGCACAATCGTCCACGGTGTCCAGGTTATTCGATCTTGTCATGTCAAGCTAGCCGTCGCAACAGCATTTCAAAAAATATCATGTCAGGTTTATCATGTCAAGAGTGCACCACGGCGGGCCACTATCAAGAATTATCATATCAAGTTATCATGTCAAATTTATTTGTCAGGAGTGCGCCACGGCGGGCCACTATCATGTCATGTCAATTGTCAAAAGTTCACCACAATGGGTCACCATCTTGTCGGGGAACACACTTAAATTAATGGCACAAGCATACAAGTGGTAATTAAATATTAGCAGGGGCAAGGACGTGGACTCATGCGGCTCAGAAAATTGGGCTATTTGTGGCCAGCAAATAACAGGCTATATGCGGCCAGCAAGTCACTATCCATCATTACACTAACAATTCGAGTTTAAGGAAGCAATTTAGAATCACACATTATTTACTCATAATAATATAATTGTAAAGACAAATAAGACAAAAGATAGTGGGACCCGCAATTAATGCAAGTATGCCATGCGGCACAAATTAAATATTCATGCAAGCAATCATGCGGCCATAAATTATTATTTAACTGGCCATGCAAGCAGTTGGCCATATGCGGCTGGGCAATTATTGGAGGGGTGCATATGCGGCCTGAAATTAGTTGGGCCATATGCGGCTCAAAACTGGTTGCGTACAAATGCATGCAATTATTTAATGCAAATGCCTAAGGCCATACGGCCAGGAATATAAAATTAAATAAATAATAATAATAATAAAAGTCATGCAATTAATAATGGCCTATGCGGCCACAATATTTAAATATTCATGCGGCCATAATTCTGGAATATTCATGCGGCCAGGAATTGGTCCATGCCCAATATATATATACCCATGCGGCCAGCCAATATACTTGGCCATGCGACCAATATATATATACCCATGCGGCCAGCTATTTAAATCCATGCGGCTAACATTGCTTCATGCGGCCAAGTAATATTGTCGAGGAATTGCAATTGCATGCAAACTAATACGTAAGCATGCATTAATGCAACCTAATACATGCACTTTAATAGCTAATTCATGCATTTTAATGCAAGCAATTATATGCATAAAATATATATGCATTAAATATATATATAAGCATGCCTGCATTCATTATTTATATTAACATGCCAATGCCTACAAGTAATACGTAAGCATGCATTAACGCATGCAAGTAGCTAATTAAGCATGACAATGCATGCAAGAATAAGTGCGGCCAAAGCAAAAGAGGCCATGCGGCCAGCATGGTAATGCTCCTTATGCGGCTCAACTTTACTTGGCCATGCGGCCAAAGCTTATACTAAGGCCATATGCGGCTGGCCAATATGAAACTTTAATGCATGCATGAAACTATTTAGCTAATGCAATTATTTAGCTAATGCCTACAACTTTAATATTAAACTGATGGCTTGCCATATGCGGCTAACAAAAGAATGGCCATGCGGCCAACATTGTAATTAAATAAATAATAATAATAAAGGCTATGTAATTAATTCTCATGCGGCCAGGGCAAATGGCCATGCGGCTCAGGCAAGTTGCATGCAAATACATGCAAGCTTGCAAGCAACTAAAATAAAAGGGCCATGCAATTAATTAATGCTCATGCGGCTCATAGTTAAAAATGCTCATGCGGCCAACAAATATTAAAAGTGCAATTATTGGCTTCTACAGAGAACATGTCCATGGAAAATACCATGGCCTCCATGCTCCACCGAACAACAATAGGAACCCAAATCCAGACTCCCGTGGGTCAAATTTGGGTAAAATGGAATTTTCTACAACATGGAACCATCAACTAGCAAAAATATGCAAGCTTGATAGATCAAATTCATGGAAACCGAAAATACCACAAAAATAGATCTGCAAGAATCTAACCATGAAAATGAAAAATGCTAAGTACTAAAGTGGGTTAGAAACACATGAGGAAGACAATGAAACAATAAAAATGGACTTCCTCCATGAAGCAAGGTGCACTTGCCTAAGCTCTCCACTCTCTCAGGTTGGTGGAGAAGTAATGGTAGGGGAATAAGACGAGTAATGAAGAGAGAGAAATGTTTGGTAGGATATTTAATGAAGAGGGTGGTGGTAGGTAGGTGGGTTTTTCAACAAAACCGAACCAAGCCAAACAAACCGAACCGAACCAAGATAAACCAATCAATGAAATGCCAAAATAAATCAGACAGGGTGACATGTAATACGGGTCAAAATACGTACACGTATTCCAAATATGTAATACGAGATATGGGCATTACAAAATGCTTGAAACTCTTTTACCATAGTCTCATGCCACTCAGGGTACTAAATAGCCTCTTGATAAGAACTGGGTTCTTGTGTAGTATGGATAACAGTAAGAAAATAATGCAACTATGAAGAATACGAGACTAAGATAGAAAAACCAAAATTATCCTATGGACAAGAACAATCAGAAATAAAATGTGCGAGAGGCCGATGAGTACGTTAGTACTGGAAAAGAGGTTGTGGTGGAGGTGTAGATTGTGGAAAAGATAATATAGCAGAGATTGGTGGAATATATGGAAGATCCTCGTAAGGTAGCGAAGGAGGCATAATAGAAGGAGTTGTACCAGGAGGGGAGGGCAAAGGAGTAGGATCAATAGAAATATTAGATGATAGAGCTAAAAGTAACAAAAAATGAACATCCGAAGATGTGACAGTAAAACAAAAAGAGTCCTCTAGAAAGGTAACGTGGCAAAATATTTGAAGTCCACAGGACAAGGGATCATAACAATGCTACCTTTCCGATCGGAACTAAAACCGAGTTGGATACACTTGGTTGATCGAGATGTCAACATCGTATCCTCAGTCAAAGGAAGAATAATAAAACAAGTGCACCCAAAAGTACAAAGCATACTATAATCATGAGGACACAAAAAAGACTTATGAGATGTTTGACCAGACAAAATAGAAAAATGAGTGATATTTATAAGATTAACATAAGTAAGAATGGCCTTTGTCCAGAACGTTTGAGGAACATAAGAGTATAACAAGAGAGCATGAGTAGTCTCAAGAATATAACGATATTTATGCTCGGGTACCCCATTCCGTTCGTGAGTCTAAGGACAGGACTACTGAAAAAGGGTGACATAAGATTACAAGATAGATCTTATCGTCGTGGATAGATACTCACGAGCACAATTAGAGTGAAAAGTTTTAATCCTATCATTAAATTAAGTGTGAATCATAGTAATACATATCATATAATGGTATGGAGTTCAAATAGTAATGTATAAGATAGCTCCAAGTATAACAAGTATAATTATTATTAATAAAGCTCATGTAGTAGAGAAAATTAATCATATATGGGTTAGGAGCATGTCCCTATATGTGAAATGAACTAATTCAAAAATAATACTGGATTTAGATAAACTCGTAATTAGAAAAAAAATAGGACTAAGTATTTTGCCAATTCGCAACCCGTACATGTGGATTAAGAAGATAAAGAACCATACACATGAGCTCCACTATAGGGACATGCTTTATCCCCACAAAAATTGCTGGTAAAGACACAAAAAACTCGGGTTTGATGCAGGTCGAACAAGGACCTATCTTTCTGTTTGAAGAGATAAATTCTATTTCTTCTCTTTCTTTTTAATACGATATAGAGATTGTAATCTTTTTATTTGAATTTGTGAACCCCTATGAATGAGCCACACATGGGCTATTTATAGAACTCAAATTAAAAGAGAACCCCCACAAAACTTTATAATTTTTGCAGCGCATATTTTCTTGATGAGGTGGTACATTTCTGTAGAGTAAGTATATTTTCATGCAAGTCACGTGGAGCTTGCCGCCACTTGGCTGATTTGTGTTGGAGTGGGTGGGGTTCCCAACCTATGTGGAGAAGATCCCGGAGTGCGACGAGCGCCGTCCGATGTCGGAGAAGCTCGGGAGTAGTTGTTGCTGCTGCTGCCCCAAAGGGGGTTCTGGACCAAGTCTGCCGAGTTCGGGTCGAACTCGGTCCCAGGCCGAGTTCTGGCCGAACTCGGTCTGGCCGTTCCAGGGTTTGGCCATCCAGTGCTGGTTGCCCCACACAGAGTTCTGGCCGAACTCTGTGTGTCGGGGGGCTGAAGCGGATTTCAGGATAAGTTTTCATCATTGGATTTAATCCAACGGTCCAGGTTGGTTGCGGGATTAGGGAGATATATTGAGTTTTCTCAACCCTAATTCATGATCGTATTATCGCATTAGACAACACAAGTTTGAGAGAGAAGGAGGCAAGAGTGCCATTGCAACTTCGGAGAAGAAGACGGAGGATCGAAGGTCGTGTTCGAAGGAGATCGTGTTCGGGTAATATCTACTCGTCGTTCTCGCTCTTCGTAGCCTTGTAATCATTGTTCTTGTCTCTGAGTGTTGTGGGGATCCGATTTGGATCGGGAGGAGTTTGTAGAGGGTGTATTTCTTCTATTCCATTAGTGGAGGCTTCTCAGGGTTGGACTCCGATCGTCCCGTGGTTTTTCCCGCAAGGGTTTCCACGTCAAAAATTCTCTGTGTCTGCGTGGTTGTTTTTGTGTGCTTGTTTTTGGGTTCGTGCGTTGTTTGCTCGGTCCTCTCGCAGGTACTCTTCGGTTTGGGGAAAGGTTTTTGCGCTTCTTTTCCAACAGAGTGGTATCAGAGCTTTGGGTTCAAAGGGTGTCAGGAGTTGACAGAGGAACCAGAGAGGAGAGATGGACGCGAAGCCGGTGCGCATGGTGAACCTTAATGGCACAAACTATTATTATTGGCGGAGCAAGATGAAGGATTTGCTATTTGTCAAGAAGCTGCATCTATCTGTGTTTGCAACCGAGAGGCCCAGTGATAAATCCGAGGAGGACTGGAAGTTCGAGCACATACAGGTGTGTGGGTACATACGACAGTTTGTTGATGAGAACGTGTACAACTACGTTGCCAATATTGAGCACGCGAAGACGTTGTGGCATAAGCTGGAATCCTTGTATGCGAAGAAGACCGGGGTAAACAAGTTGTTCCTGATCCGAACGATGATGGGTCTGCGGTACAAGGATGGGGCATCTATTACGGATCACTTGAGTGAGTTCCAGGGCGTGGTTGACCAGCTATCTTCTATGGGAGTCAAGTTCGACGACGAAGTTCAGGGACTGTGGCTGCTGTGTACCTTGCCAGACTCGTGGGAGACCGTACGAGTATCTATGATCGCTTCTGCTCCAGAGGGCGTGGTCAGTCTGGAGTTTGCCAAGAGCGGGGTATTGAATGAAGAGATGCGGAGACGTTCTCAGGGCACTTCATCCACATCCCACCACTCAGAGGCACTTGTTTCAGAGAGCCGCGGAAGGGGCAAAAGCAGGGGTCCAGGTGGTGGCAGAGACAAGAGCAGGGGAAAGTCCAAGGGTCGGTACGAGGACTCAGAGTGTTATCATTACGGTAAGAAGGGCCATATCAAGCGGAATTGTTTCGCTTGGAAGAAGGAGAAGAAAGGCGACAAGGGGAAGCAAGAAGAGAACACTACAGCGGCAGCCTCGGTACATGGAGACGATGTGATCGTCGTAGGTGATGAGGTCATTACTAACCTCGCCTACGATGACAATTCTTGGCTGGTGGACTCAGGGGCTTCAGCACATGTATCTCACAATAGGGCACTGTTTGCCACTTACACGACAGGCGACTGTGGCGTATTGAAGATGGGCAACGGAGATGTGTCGAAGGCGGTTGCCATTGGAGATGTGCATTTGAGAACGAAGACGGGTGCGGTTCTTGTTCTCAAGGATGTTCGTCATGTCCCTGATATCCGTTTCAACCTGGTGTCAGTTGGAAGGTTGGATGACGAGGGATTCTTCAGTCTCTTCGGGAATAGTCAGTGGAAGCTTTCCAGAGGTTCAATAGTGATTGCCAGAGGAAGCAAGAAGTCCGGTCTCTACTATATGGAGGGGAGCGCAGAGGGGGCACAGGAGGTGAACGCAGTCAGTGACGCGTCTACCGAGTTGTGGCACAGGTGGCTCGGCCATATCAGCGAGAAGGGGATGAGCTACTTGGTGAACAGGAAAGTGATTCCGGGGCTCAAGTCTACAAAGTTAGAGAATGCACGTACTGTTTGGCTGGGAAGCAAAGTAGGGTGTCTTTCCAGAGTCACCCAAGTTCGAGGAAGCCGGCGTTGCTCGAGTTGATTCACTCGGATGTCTGCGGTCCTATGAAGGTAAAATCTCTTGGTGGTGCTTCTTACTTTGTGACTTTTGTTGATGACTGTTCCAGGAAGGTTTGGGTCTATGCCTTAAAGACCAAGGATCAGGTGCTGCCTACTTTCAAGGAGTTTCAGGCCTCCGTTGAAAGGGAGACGGGCAAGAAATTGTTGTGTGTTCGGTCCGACAATGGTGGCGAATACATCGGTCCCTTTGATGCGTATTGCAGAGAGCAAGGGATATGACACCAGAAGACTCCGCCAAAGACACCTCAGCTCAATGGTGTAGCGGAGCGCATGAACAGGACACTGATGGAGAGGGTGCGGTGTTTGCTGTCAGAAGCAAACTTGCCGGGCAGTTATTGGGGTGAGGCTCTTCTCACAGCTGCTTATATTATTAATTTGTCTCCTAGTGCTCCTTTGCAGGGTGATGTGCCTGACAAAGTATGGTACGGCAAAGAGCCGTCATACAGTCACCTGCGGGCGTTTGGTTGTAAAGCCTTCGTGCATGTACCGAAGGACGAGAGGACCAAACTTGAGCCGAAGACGAGACGATGCGTCTTTGTCGGCTACGGTCGGGATGAGTTTGGCAATAGACTCTACGACCCAGTGGAAGGAAAGCTCTACAGAAGCAGGGACGTGGTGTTCGTCGAGGATCAGACCATGACCAACACTCAGGATTCCGAGACGCCTTCTGAGGCTGAGGAATTGCCTGAGTTAGAGTCATTTCGCTTCGAGCAGTTTCCAGAGAACATCGCAGAGGATCCAGTTATGGGGGAGCCGGTACATGGAGTTGCTCCCAACCTTGATCATCAGCCTGCTGATGGTGGTCAGGGTGTCCCTCAGGAGGATGAGCATGCCGGGGAGGCAGTTCCTGAAGGGGAGGAGGCTGTCGGTATACAGCCAGCACCAGTGGCTCCACTGAGAAGGAGCAACAGGGATCGTCGACCATCTACGAGATACTCGCCGGATGAGTATGTGCTATTGACTGACGGGGGAGAGCCCGAAAGTTTCGTAGAGGCTATGGAAGACGAACACAGGCAGGAATGGATGGTGGCTATACAGGAGGAGATGAGTTCCTTGCACACCAATTCTACTTATGATCTGGTACGGTTGCCAAAGGGCAAGAAGGCTTTGAAGAATCGATGGGTGTTCAGAGTGAAGCAGACGGATGATGCTACTCGCCCTCGATACAAAGCGAGGCTGGTAGTCAAGGGCTACGGTCAGCGAAAAGGCGTGGATTATGATGAAATCTTTTCGCCTGTCGTCAAGCATTCGTCTATTTGGGTGGTGCTAGCATTAGCAGCCAGTTTCGACTTGGAGGTCGAGCAGATGGACGTGAAGACGGCGTTCCTCCACGGTGATCTTGAGGAGGAGTTGTACATGGAGCAGCCGGAGGGATTCTGTGAGAAGGGCAAGTCACATTTGGTCTGCCGGTTGAAGAAGAGCTTGTATGGTCTGAAGCAGGCTCCGAGGCAGTGGTACAGAAAGTTCGAGTCGTTTATGGGGGAGCATGGTTATGCACGGACGACGTCGGACCATTGTGCATTTGTGAGGTATTTTGCCGATGATGATTTTATCATCTTATTGCTCTATGTTGATGATATGCTATTAGTGGGTCGGAATGCCACTAGGATAGCGGAGTTGAAGCGCCAACTGGGCGCGGCCTTCTCTATGAAGGATTTGGGCGCAGCGAAGACTATTCTTGGGATGGAGATCAGCCGAGAGAGAGAGTCCAAGCTGCTACACTTGTCCCAAAAGAAGTACATTCACCGGGTACTTCAGCGTTTCGGGATGGACGGGTCGAAGAAAGTGAGTTCCCCCCTCGCGGCTCACTTTAAGTTCACTGAGGAGCAGTGTCCATCTACCGAGGACGAAAAGGAAGATATAGAGCGGGTTTCATATGCTTCAGCTGTGGGAAGCCTTATGTATGCCATGGTATGTACGAGGCCAGATATTGCTCATGCAGTTGGTACGGTTAGCAGGTATCTTTCGAATCCTGGAAGGGTACACTGGAGTGCGGTCAAGTGGATTCTACGATATCTTCAGGGCACTGCTGGTTGGAGACTTTCCTTTGGTGGTGACGAGCCGAAGCTGGTTGGGTATACCGACGTTGATATGGCTGGAGATGTAGACACGAGACGATCGACTTCGAGCTACGTGATGATGTTTGCGGGAGGAGCAGTGTCGTGGCAGTCGCGGTTGCAGAAGTGTGTTGCCTTGTCGATGACGGAGGCGGAATACATTGCGACGACGGAGGCTTGCAAGGAGCTGTTGTGGATGAAGAAGCTGTTGCAGGAAATGGGACTGAAGCAAGAGCAGTATACTTTGCTTTGCGACAGTCAGAGTGATATCCATCTTGTGAAGAATCAGACGTTTCATAGCCGGTCCAAGCACATCGAGACTCGGTATCATTGGATACGGGATGTGGTTGAGAAGAAGGACGCAGAGCTTGAGAAGGTGCATACAGATGACAACGGAGCTGATATGTTCACGAAGATTCTACCAAGGGGGAAGTTTGAGTACTGCAGGCAGATCGTCGGGATGACGACGTCCTCCCCATAGTTATGAAGGGGGAGATTTGTTGGAGTGGGTGGGGTTCCCAACCTATGTGGAGAAGATCCCGGAGTGCGACGAGCGCCGTCCGATGTCGGAGAAGCTCGGGAGTAGTTGTTGCTGCTGCTGCTGCCCCAAAGGGGGTTCTGGACCAAGTCTGCCGAGTTCGGGCCGAACTCGGTCCCAGGCCGAGTTCTGGCCGAACTCGGTCTGGCCGTTCCAGGGTTTGGCCATCCAGTGCTGGTTGCCCCACACAGAGTTCTGGCCGAACTCTGTGTGTCGGGGGGCTGAAGCGGATTTCAGGATGAGTTTTCATCATTGGATTTAATCCAACGGTCCAGGTTGGTTGCGGGATTAGGAAGATATATTGAGTTTTCTCAACCCTAATTCATGATCGTATTATCGCATTGGACAACACAAGTTTGAGAGAGAAGGAGGCAAGAGTGCCATTGCAACTTCGGAGAAGAAGACGGAGGATCGAAGGTTGTGTTCGAAGGAGATCGTGTTCGGGTAATATCTACTCGTCGTTCTCGCTCTTCGTAGCCTTGTAATCATTGTTCTTGTCTCTGAGTGTTGTGGGGATCCGATTTGGATTGGGAGGAGTTTGTAGAGGATGTATTTCTTCTATTCCATTAGTGGAGGCTTCTCAGGGTTGGACTCCGATCGTCCCGTGGTTTTTCCCGCAAGGGTTTCCACGTCAAAAATTCTCTGTGTCTGTGTGGTTGTTTTTGTGTGCTTGTTTTTGGGTTCGTGCGTTGTTTGCTCGGTCCTCTCGCAGGTACTCTCCGGTTTGGGAAAAGGTTTCGGCGCTTCTTTCCCAACAATTTGATGCCATCTTTCCATTAAAATAAGAATGATCAAAATAAAAGTGGAATATTTATAATTTGAGGCACAAATTGAATATCAGTACATCAATGCTTTATGGCATGACAAGCGCATTTAATGCATGTTAGATCTGAACTTATGATATGTGCACAAGATTATGTACATAAGGCACACGCTAGCTGGACAACCTTATGTGCACAAAATGTTTTTTGGATGTGCGACATTCTACGTGCATGACACTCTTTTGGCTAAGCACCATTATTCGCATAAGACATTCTTTAGTTAAACACCCTTCTACATATAAAATAATTTTTTTGATGAGCATCCTTTTGCACACAAGATATTCCCTAGCTGGGCACCCTTCTATGCATATAATACTTTTTGGATTAGCACCTTCTGCGTGCAAAAATCTTTTAAGGAGTTCATGCCATGTTGTCCCTTTATATAAATGGAGGTTAAAATGTAGTGGTTACGTGGCTACTCGCTATTAATGCGATCGTAGAAAAATGTCCACTTGACACCATAAAAGAGCGTCATTAATGCAGTGACAAAGGTATCAGCCACGTGTCATTCTGCATGCATGACACACTTTTGGCTAAGCACCATTATTCGCATAAGACATTCTTTAGTTAAACACCCTTCTACACATAAAGTAATTTTTTTTTGATGAGCATCCTTCTGCGCACAAGATATTCCCTAGCTGGGCACCCTTCTATGCATAAAATACTTTTTGGATTAGCACCTTCTGCGTGCAAAAATCTCTTAGGGAGTTCATGCCATGTTGTCCCTTTATATAAATGGAGGTTAAAAAGTAGTGGTTACATGGCTACTCACTATTAATGCGATCGTAGAAAAATGTCCATATGACACCATAAAAGAGCATCATTAATGCAGTGACAAAGGTATCAGCCACGTGTCATTCAAACATAGGCGTAGACTCCTGCTGCTGTGTTGTTTGACCGAGGAAAATGTGCCTAAATAGTCATAATATTCTCTTCGACTGTTGTATTAACATCTTTTTTTTATATTTTTTAGTAGTGGCCATGTGGCCTCTCTTTGACCATTTTTTTGTATATGAGGATGTTTTTAGCATGTGAAGAGGCTTTCAATGTACTCATATTTCTATGGAGGCAATACCCTTTGGCTGGTTGGCATTTCTACGAACATGGATACTTCTTGCAAATCCAATTTTTAACAAAGGCTATACACTTTGACTAGGTGGAATTTCTGAGCACAAAGAGGATTCTTGTGCACCCAATTTTTTGTGGAGGCAATACTCTTTATTTGTGTTGCATTTATGCACACAAGGATGCTTCTTCTGCACCCAATTTTTAGTGGAGCCAATACCATTTTGCTCAGTGGCATTTCTACAAACATAAATGCTTCTTGCGTGCCTAACATTCAGTAGAGGCAATACCCTTTGGTTGAGTGGCTTTTCTATGCCAGTCATTTTTCTACATATGAAGCTTTCTTTGTGAGCATATATCTTTTGGCTGAGTTATTTCTGCATATGAGGGTCCTTTTATGTGAGGGTCATTTTGTGCCTATACACTTAGCTTGGCAACATGAACAAATGTCTCAACATAGTCGATTCCATATGTATGAGTGAATCATTTTTCCACTAGTTAAGCCTTGTATAGCTCAATACTTCCATTTTATCTGTGTTCTATTTTGAATACCCATCTAATTCCAACTTGCTTCTCTGTTTCTGGAATATCCAACAACTTCCAAGTATTATTCATTTTGAATTCCTATCTTTCAACCTTCGTAGTTTCATACACTTATGATCCTGGACATCCTCAAACTACCTAGATTAAACAATAATAGAGGATAATACAAAAAGAAATAAGATATGTATGCTAGTGAATAATTAGTATATGTTATATAACTACAAATTTGGTAATAAGTAGAAAGAACTCAAGATGGCGGACGTGCTTGTCTATTACCTTTATGAAGAGGAATAGGAAAATTCAAGATTTTAATAATGGAATCATTTGGAACAAATGAATCACAAATATTACCAAAATCTTCTTGGACTTTGGGTAAGGCACCTGATTGAGTTGGTATACCCATAGTATACTCTACTCTACTATTATGAGGGAACATATTCACTACTAAAATCTGTCAAATCAGCGATGCCTCAGGACGTCGCTAAATAGGGAAAATACGTCGCTAATATCGATTAGCGACGTATTCAGCGACGTTTGCACGTAGTCGCGATTAACCTAGTCGCTAAACAACAAAACGTCGCAATACGTCGCTATTGCGACGACACTCAGCGACGCGGACACGTCGCTAATTCAGCGACTACCAGCGACGTAAAACGTCATCATTTACCGACGCAACCTAGCAACATTGAGCGACTTAACATGCATCGATGCTGACCTGGCTTGAGAGCCAAATGGCGACGTTCTGCGACTTTGTTACGTCGCTATAGTACCGACATATAGCGACGTCTTACGTATCGACGTTTAGTGACGATCAGCGACGGTATTCATCACAGTTGGCGACGTTGTGATACTTACTTAGCGACGTTACCTTTGTCGCTGAACGTCGCTGAGATTCGCTGAACGTCGCTAAGCTTGAAAAAATAAATAAAAAAAATACAGCATTTGCAGCATCCCCTGCAGCATTTGCAGCATCCCCTACACCATTTGTTACAACAACGATGGTGTGTATCACGAACACAGTATCAAACAACACAGATACACACAATCATGAACACGTTTGAAACACAATCTCATCAATCAACACAGATATATAAAAATTTGTAACAACAATGTCAAACATAATGGTCCACAACTTAATTGCCAAGTATGGGAACGGATGGCTCAGAATACAACCCAAGATTCATTCTAGCATACATTAGTGTGAATCATCTATGTTCTGTACATATGGTGTAGTATATGTTCTTATCGTATCTAATATCTGAAGAATGTAACAGAATCAAGATGAACTCACATAATGTAATACTAAGACATCATCTACTACTATATAAGATATAGTGATAGGTTGTCATATCATCATTGCCGAGGGATGAGGGTCGGAGGATAGTCAATTTTATCTACGGCTACATAGTTTCTGCCTCGTTAGTTGAATGGCTGCAGGGACTATGTCCTGATCACGATGTCGTACCGTAGATTAATGCAAAGTCCTTATAGCAAATATCGTACATAGATTTCTACCTCGCCAGTCGAATGGCTGTAGGGACAGTGTCTGACTTGGTGTATCTCACCATTTTTCCAAAATGCCTGACATTCTACCTCGCCAGTCGAATGGCTGTAGGTGTATTTCTACCTAGGTATCCAGTCTCTCATACAGGACCTACCTATCTGCCTTTAACATTAAATTATACAAATCAAACTAGTCTTAAATACTGGTACCAACTGCCTGAACATGACAGTCCCTAATTTGTACTGGATTTATCCTACCTCTGGGTTTCACACATATTAAAAAGGAAGGCATTTACTGTTAACAAGATAACCTGTCATGAATTGAACAGCAGGCAGACTTAGATTTAGGATTTAAAATATGGTATTCAGGTCAACTTAATCAGTCAAAGGGTACTGAACAGAAAGTCTAATTAAGACTTTCAACTAAGCAGGTAGCCTGGACTGCTGTTCAGAATTTGGCAGGCAAAATCCCATACCATCTGATGACAAACCTATACACACCCTTGTCCAAACCATTTGTTTTAGTAGGTAAAACATTCCAGGTTACTCAAGTAACCTGTCGTGCAACATTTGGTGTCAACAGCATTTCTTGTTAATTGTAACATACATACTATCATATCCCAACTCTGCCAAAACCTGACCAACATACCCTACACTAATCATTCCATATTTCAGTAATGTCAGTGAGCTAAATCATACTCAACTGTCAAGAATACTTAGGAGAAAACTCATTCACAGGATTAGTATCCATCCTTCGTAACATAGCTGAAATTTTATAGGGCTCGATAATAATTATTAGTCAATTTATTCATCATTTCAAAATCCTGAAAATGCCCAAAAAACTTCTAGTATCAGTAAATAGGGCTCGAACCCTAAATTAGAATTCGAATCCAAGCAAAACATCAAATTGACAGTTGATATGCCTAAAAAACTCCCAGTATCAGTATATAGGTGTCACACTGTGAGTCTCGTGTCCACACAATGGGACACGACGTGTCCAAACCAACAAAATAGGTGTCATACGAACTAGAAGCGAGTCCACGCTCTCATGTCCCCCGCAGCGAGTCCACTGTGAGTCTCGTGTCCCCTGCAGCGAGTCCACGCTCTCGTGGACACGAACTAGAAGCGAGAGAGAGAACTAGAAGATAAGAAGAAACTGGGAAGCGGGGACAGGGGAGAGTTACCTGAGGAGGAGCTACCTGAGGAAGGAGGAGGAGGAGAAGGAGGAGGCCGGAGGAGGGAGATCGCCGGAGGAGCGTCGCGGAGGAGGAGGCCGGAGGAAGAAAATCGTCGGAGGAGGAGTGCACGAAAAATTGGGAGGGAAATTTGTGAATGATCGAAAAGGAAACCCTTGCCGCCTATATGAAACATTTAGCGATGTCCTTTTCGGCCGTCACTAAACGTCACTGATATTTAATAAACGACGACGCTGCTTTAAATGCATCGCTACACGTCGTTATATCAGCGACGTTTATCGACGAACTTGCGACGCAGATTCCTATTTAACAAATTGTAGCCGCTAGACGTCGCTATTAGTCGCTGTTGGCGACAAACAGCGACGTCTTAGATAAACGTCGCTAAACCCTCAAAAATTAGCGACGTTCTATCTTGGAGTCGCTAAATACGTCACTGATATGATTTATTTTGGTTGTGATTCAAAACTAGGAGACTGACATGAGATTGATGAGGGATTTTAAATTAGAATTTTTTTGTGGAGTTGATTGCAACTAACAAATGAAAATGCAACATAAAAAAATAGAAAAATGAACACGAGGAAGAAGATGTAAAGATGTCAACTTGCTGGGGTGATAAAAACAACCATTTTTCAAAGCAAGATTCGACCTTATTCCGTCGATTTTCTCCCAGGGACCAGCAAGCCCAAATGAAAATACTTCTAAAGTACCCCTCACTCTAGAATGGATGAAATTTGGACTCCTTGGACGGATAGAAACTCGTTGCTCCTGATTGCCCCAAATGAAATAAAACATCATATATTTATAGGAGAAGCACCTTTTAGCAACCCACTTCCATAATGGGCACTAAATTCAGAGATAATACCCATTAATCAGGGGCGATTGCAGTAATTACCACCCCTTAATATGGAGATAATGCCTACTAATCAGGTGTGATTTTAGCCATTACCCCCTTAATACGGAGATAATATCCACTACACATGAGCGGTTACTGACATGTACCAAGCTGTCGGCAGAAACAATAACCATACGAAAACACATCTACACGGAAGCCTGCATAGTTCTGCTGCTTTACTGTATTACAGATCCACTGCTCGTATTATTCCGCTTCACCAATTTACCGCTTGTCCACACCCATACAGAAGTTCATGCTGAGACTAGTGCAAAACGGTACATAAACTCGCATGGAAAAATAGTACAAACAATGCTATCTCACTCCCAGTTGTGTACATGCAAAGTACAAAGTATGCTGTCAAAGTGCTACTTTGCGTCCTTCGTCCGAGTTCGAGTCCAATTATGAGTTGCTAAGTCCCTTCGAGGCTTAGCTCCTAAGGAATGTCATAAAAAATGAGTAGCAAAACAAGATTATTTCTATAGTAACTTGATCCTTGCTCTCTAGAAAACACTCCACCAACCACATGGGCTACTACTCTCCACGTGCACATGTCAATACCAAGACAAGTCTTATAATTGAAATACACACTTAGGGTTGGGATTAAAATTCAAGAGTTCAAGACCAATAACCCCAACAATCACTTATATATTTCAATATATGCGATGAACATTCCCTACAGTGGCTGTACATCATGCATATGATAGATTTCGATTATGACTTAATTTTTTCTACATGGTTCTTAAAATACAAAATAGTCTATATCTTGAATTCAGTGTCATAGTTATTGTCCTTGTCACTCACACATTGACATCAATTGTGCCTTTAATCACACATAAATTCCTTATGCTGACCTGGTAATGATGTATGTATCTTGGATTTTATAAGCTTACCTTCAAGAGACGACATACATCTCTGTTCTTACACTTAGGTGAGTTCATAAAGAGGTTAACATTTTCTGGCAAGAAGTCTTTCACTTCCTTACGGTGTTATGCCACCATGAAAAGGCCTAAAGCTGAGGTCGAACCTCTGCGTGGTGTCTTTCCATTGTAGCATGAGGTTCCCAACTCTTTGTAGTTTATACTACTACTACTCTCTATCATTCACTACCAAAATAAGTCAAACCAGTAACGAAATTAGCGAGTTTGGAATAAAACATTGCTAATTTTTGTAAATTAGCGGCGTATGTAAACGTCGTAATACGTTACTGTTAGCGACGTTCGATGATGTTTAGAAACTACCTTTAATACTATAGAAGTTTATGTCGCTGAGTAGTCAGTAAACGTTGCTATATTTTTATCAATTGTGATGTTTAGCGACTCCAAACGTAATATGTCGTTGTATACTAAAAACTAGGGACGCTTTGCAACATCTAGTATGGATGCTGCTAAATTGCTTAATATAGGGTTTTGGCTCTGGTTCGACTTTTCATTATTTTGTTCCCAAAATTGCAAATCTTGCCCCCTTCCCTGACCTAGGCTACCTTCCTTTTTGTAGTTCAACGCCGATGTGGCATAGCCCGATGCTGGGGTTCCACCTCTTGTGGAGTCAAGACACTGTAGCATAGGATACTATCCCTTTGTAGTACTAAACTACCGTACTTCCTGCAAAGTACATCAGTATTCCAAATGTCACACTTCGATCCCGCAGAGTCCGTTTGTCCTTGCTTCGGACTCTGTGAGACAGTTCGTCCTCGCTTGGGCATGATGTTGTGCAAGCCTAAATTGTACTTGTACAAGGCCAAGACCTGTATAATGACAAAATAGACAAGATTGATAATAACGCAGCGGAACATAATACAGATATTTGAAGTAGCAACGGACATATTATAGAATATAATTGAACACAAGGTAGCAAAAATAAATCTCTTTATTGATTTCATTTGAACATATCATAAGCTCTCAATTCTCTCTGATACAATGCTTACATTCTCTTAGAAACGTTATAGATTAAAATGATCCCGTTCCATACATTATATCCCTTTATATACAAAACTAACTATTTGCAATAGATGTCCATCTCTTTTGATTTCAGGCTCATGAGGATGAGACTCGGGCTATCGCTTCGGACTATCCATATCGATTCATCTTGCACCTGCGTGCAGACTGATGATGGGTCAGTATATCAATATACTGGTGAATGTGAAAAAAGACTACATCGTCTGAAACGATCACTAATTCATTTAGTAAAAAATATTTCTTGTGATGTGATCTTGCTACTTTTACCTATGTTTATTTCATGCATACAGAGTCAGCTTTTATCTTTTGAAAACATTTTCAAAAAGCCATAGTTCATATCATTTAATCTCAAGCATACAAGGAAGCTGTTCATTTCAGGCACGATGACTATTCATTTCATATGCAGTGTGCAGTGTATTTCATGAAACATAATCATTCTTCTTGTTCAAGCAACTTTTAAGGACATTAGCAGCATTCTAGGCATCAAAACATCATTAGCAACTTTTGGAACAATAATATTTTATTGCATCTGATTATTCATAGAAGCATTTCATTATGGAAACATAAGCATTAGCGGACATCACTTGTTTAGTGATTCTTACCCATAGCCGACGGTCCATCCCTACACAAGACAAGGATTAAAATAAATATAACATACATATCTGCATTGTTAGCTCAAAATCGAACTTTCTATATGCATTCCATCGATTAGCAGCTGTGACTTAAGGCTCAGCCCTGTACTAACACATGTGTAGACCAGCAGCTGTGACCCAAGGTTCAGCTCTATACTGATAATGAACATACTAGTAGCTGCGGCTCAGGGTCCAGCTCTTCACTAACCGATATCCTATCTATATGATTACCCATGGGTCCGTTTCCATGATTAGCCGCTGAGACTCATGGTTCATCTCATCGTTAATAGGCACAACATCCCCCTGATCGCGAGGTCTCTTTTACCTCCGGGTGCCCTAATCTCTCCTAGGCCGAGTGGTTCGAGGCGCCCCAAGAATCCACCCGAGAGAGGATACTCGTGCACAAGTTGTCCGAGACCAATGCATATTCTCTAGCATTTTTATCAGATGAAACATATTTTGATAAGGTCTTACAGATATGCGACATGTTCATTTCGTGCCTTAGCAGATATCCAACACGTTTATTTTGTGCCTTAGCAGATATACGACACGTTTAATTCGTGCCTTAGTAGATCTACGACACGTTCTTTTCGTGCCTTTCTTTTTTTTTGGATCATAAAGCAAACAATTCTCTCTTTTCTTATTAAACATGGTAAGGAGTCATATTCATAACAAAATCTGTCTTTAGCATGGCAACAGTTCATGGTTTTGAGGCAACGTATCTAACTTTAGCATGGCATCATCTCATTGATTTAACATGGCAATATTTTATTTCTTATTTATCAGGCAATGATCTTCTTTTTGGCATACAAGTTATCTCTTTCTTGTTTTAGTAAGGCAACATATGAAAAATCTTATAAGCATACTGATTTGATTACCATCTTGTTATTAGCAATAACAATCATTCAAAAACTTAAATTCTTAGACATAAGCAAATCAGAAAATGAGTCTTCGTCCACTCACCCAGATTAATCGCCTTCTATTACAGAACTAATAATCTGATTTCTCTGTTCATGTAGTGCCTTTGCGGAGTAGGGTACTACATAATTACCTACCAAGAAAAAGTTTTGCCTTCGAAACTTAAGGACAAACTTACGATAACCGCAGTAGAGATAGTTCTCATCCTACGCCATCATCAATCCATAAAAATCTCAGTCCAGATCATATCAAAACTCATGTTTAATAAACATCTTCATCTCAATCAATCAAATTGATAAAACATATGTCGGCATCTTAAAAATATTTACGGACTTACTGTATGGAACATTCATCTCATCGATGATATCAAGTAGGCAAGAAAATTCTGATCAGGAGAAATTTTTTGAATTCAATTGAATCAATAAATTGGCCAGAGAATTGTGTTGCTCTGATACCATTCTGTCATGTCCCGATCCCACAGAGTCTTTTTGTCCTCGTTTCGGACTCTGTGAGACCGTTCGTCCTCGCTTGGATGTGATACCGTGCAAGCCTAAGTTGCGCTTGCACAAGGCCAAGACCTGTACAATGACAAAATAGACAAGATTGACAATAACGCAGCAGAACATAATACAGATATTTGAAGTAGCAGCGGACATATTGCAGAATATAATTGAACACAAGGTAGCAAAAATAAATCTCTTTATTGATTTCATTTGAACAGATTATAAGCTCTCAATTCTCTCTGATACAATGCTTACATTCTCTTAGAAACATTACATATTACAACGACCCCGTTCCATATATTACATCCTATTATATACAAAACCAACTCTTTGTAACAAATGTCCATCTCTTGGCATCTCTTCTAATTTTTGGCTCCTGAGGATGAGGCTCGGGCTATCTCTTCAGATAATCCATCTTGATTCATCTTGCACCTGCGTGCAGACTGATGATGGGTCAGTATATTAATATACTGGTGAATGTGAGCAAAGGCTACATCGTCTGAAATGATCACTAATTCATTTAGTAAGAAAATATTTCTTGTGATGTGATCTTGCTACTTTTACTTATGTTCATTTCATGCATACAGAGTCAGATTTTATCTTTTGAAAACACTTTCGAAAAGCCACAGTTCATATCATTTAATCTCAAGAATACAAGAGGACTGTTCATTTCAAGCACGATGACTATTCATTTCATGTGCAGTGCACAGCGTGTTTCATGAAACATAATCATTCTTCTTGTTCAAGCAACTTTTAGGGACATTAGCAGCATTCTAGGCATCAAAACATCTTTAGCAACTCTTAGAACAGTAATATTTCATTGCATCTAATTATTCATAGAAGCATTTAATTTGGAAACATAAGCATTAGTAGACAACATTTATTCAGTAATTTTTACCCATAGCTGACGGTCCATCCCTGCACAAGACAAGGATTAAAATAAATATAACATAACAAACATTTCTCCATGTTCGTCTCTGTATTATTAGCTCAAAATCGGACTTTCTATATCCATGCCATCGATTAGCATCTGTGACTCAAGGCTCAGCTCTGTACTAACACATGCGTAGACCAGCAGCTGTGACCCAAGGTTCAGCTCTATACTGATAATGCACATGCTAGCAGCTACGGCTCAGGGTTCAGCTGTAACCCCGTTTTTCCATATTCATAAATTCTAGATTATTTTAAGTTTATATATATATAAATAATCATAACCTTATTATGGGTTTAAGTTTAGACAGTGGGAATTTTCGATAATTAAATGAGTATTTATAAGAATTTATTTAAGGAGCTATTATCAAAATTATTGTGACTGAATTAGTTAAGTTTAACCATATTTAGCATTGGGAAATAATTGTTTTTTCTTTTGGGCAAATTAGTGGATTTGGACTCTATGTGTGGGTTGTCTCAATTGGGCCTGCTTCTTCAACCGAGAGCAGCCAATTAATTCTTACAAGAGCTACAGTTAAGCTTTGGAAATCCTTGTTCCCATCACTAACCAACCATGTGCTGAGGAGAGGAATATTTTGAAACATTTCAAATTTCCCACCAAATTACTTCTTCCTCCCATGTGGCTGTAACGGCCTAACCGTTTTGAATCTCTATTTAAGCTCCTTCATCACTCATTTGATTTTCTATTGTAAAAGTAAGAGCTACAGCTGAGCTTCTTCTTCTCCACAGCAACCTCTCCTCCAAAGCCTAAATTCTTAGGAATTCTCCAATGGCAACATCGACGACCAGCTCCTGAGCGATGCGGGGAGGAACCACGCTAATCGCTGCTCTGACGACCGGCGATAGCGAGATCCCCTGCTTCAGTGAGCTACATCAGTGCCAGCACTCCTCAACTCTCCACCGACGACTGCGATCCTCCGGTGATTCTTGGACAGAGACGAAGTGAAGATTGATCCCTTCTTCCAAATTCAGTGATTAATTCAATCCATTAGATCTTGGTGTGGAATAATTCATGTTTAAGATCTTGAGCGATCCAAATTAATTCCAATGAAGGAAAACATCACTGAAGAAATCGATCAAGCTTCTTGTCTTCATCAAGAGCAGAGAATCGACGGTAAGTGTTGTTCCCTCCATTCTTAAAATTGAATTCATCGAATCAAATTGATAATTTCTTTGGTGGACCGGTTTTTGCTCTCAATGAATAACTGTAGGAGCATCTGCTGATTGATTTTTGAAATCTTTTTGGATCTAATCGTTTGATCGACTCACGATAGCACGGTGAGGTTTGATCTGCTTTCTTTTGATTTTGTGAATGCAAGTATGATTGGAGATCTGGTGGATTTGTGTTCTGTTTGAATTCTTAAAATTTTCGAGTGATCGATTCAAAGAAGATCAGGAATGCTCTCCTTGAATCGACACTAACCACGTGTTTGCTTTAATGCTTATACCAGGCTGATAGCTGTGTTGTGGACACGTGAAGCTCGTGTCCAGTTCGGTGGCCGTGTCCTTTGGTGTGGGAACAACTCAGGTAATGTCTAAATTTCTTGTCCTTGATGAGTCGATGATTGTGTAGTAATATTTAGACGTGTCTATAGATTTGTGTCGGGTTTAGAATGCATTGGAAGTTTTAAATTTATGACTCGAACTGGGAAACAGGGGATTGAACTGGGGTGTGTAGCTGTTAGAGATTTTACTAGCCGTTATGTTTAAGTAGCATTCAATTGAGTATTTCTCTATCATACTAGATTTTCTGGGTCGATATATCTGCATTATGTACGACACAGTAAATATGAGGTTGTTCTGCATAGCTGAAAGTGATACAGAAGGAATTTCTTTAGGTGTGATACCAGATGTGTGGATAGATGGGTGTTGAGCTCAATAGTTGCTCACTGAGTATTGCCAGTAGAATGGTATCCTATTGGTATTGATTTTTCTTAGTCGAAGTTTCCTTTAGTTGTGGTGCTGCAATATCCAGTTGAGTGGTTTAACTATACATTTGTTTGTTCTCAGTTGACTGATGTGAGGGATGCAAGTTTGGTTGATAATTTAGGTTACAACCTACTGTGACCTTTTTACTAAGGATATAAGTCTGAAAGATAACTGGGTCAATGCTTTAAGGCTGTGTGGGGTTAATTGCCTGAAGACATGAGTCACTGAGGACTCATATTATTAAGGGTCGTGAGTTTCTGTGGCAATATTTGCTCTCAGGCAGTCAGGTTATTGTTTAGGATACCAGTGATGTTTGGCTAACATATTAATGTATGGGTCAACTCCTAAACTAGATATAATGGACATATGAAGATATAACAGTAGAGTGCCTTTTGATTGTGGAAATTATGATTGAGGTTTAATCTTTCTTAACCAGTGGAGTAATTTCTGAATTGAATCAATTTATTATAATAGTTAATAGGAATTACAAGCCTGGGAGTATCTTTTGTAGTGGTAATTATGTTGTCATCTAAATTGTGTAAATTAGCAAGTAGATAGGACAGTTGTAATATTGAATTTTATATAGAACTGTCAACTCAACTGTCTAATAGTTGAGATACCTGTGAATAGTCATGAATATATAAGTACATATCAGTTATATATTCAACTTGTAACCTTAGGTAGATTAGAGTATAGCTAATATATCTTATGAATACTCTAAAAATTAGGCATGATTGGAATTAACATGCTAACTAGTTCAACTTATTTAGATATTAACCAACTTGTACTTAAAATAAACAGGAGGACATCCAGCTCCTTTCCTTACCCGTACTTTCCCGGAGCAAGGCAAGTACTTTTCTATGGTTTTTATACATTTACATATCTTGTACTTTTTTTGTGACACGTCATGACTTGTACCCCTATATTTTCTGTTCTTGTACTTGTGTCGGGAGGGGAAATACACTAGCTATGTGACCAAACCCTGGTTACTATATTCATGTAGATAGCTTAGGCCTCGCATCGTGCACGCGGGTCCTAAGCTGTATCGATATTCATGTACTCCTGTACATATTCCCATACTCACCCCAGTCGGTCACATAGGCTAGTTGTATTTCAAATATTGAGCACATGTCATGTCTTGTACTTCAGGTTCATAGTTATATTCCTGTACTTTATTTCCTGTACTTATATTCCTGTACTTTCATGTTCATTCCTGTATTTCATATTTCATGTTCTCATGTACTCATTTCCATATCATGATGTTCTTGTTCATTACCTAGAACTGTACTTTGCTCCGCTTCTGGCTAGGATATGTTGTAGGTGAGATGGAGGCATTGTGTGACACCTACTATGGCTAAGAGCCTATAGATGCAGTAGAGCCAGCTGGAGTTGTTCTGGACTTAGAGGCTGAGGAAGCCTAGTATCTTACCCTTAGCAGTTTATATTCTATTTGTACTTGAGACAGTCAGACTTTATCTTAGCTTGATGAATGTAATAACTCTTAGACATGTCCTTTGATTCTGGGATTCGCTTATATAGATGCTGTAGTTTATATTCACTTATGTCTGTACTTGTAGTTTCCCTAGAGGTTGGTACAGCTTACTTCATCGTGTCCAACGATAAAGGCTGGGCATGTCTGACTCGTATCGGATTATTCGAAAGCTGATCGTGATATCAGCTCTTCACTAATCGATATCCTATCTATATGATGGTCCATGGGTCCGTTTCCATGATTAGCTGCTGAGACTCATGGTTCAGCTCGTCGCTAGTAGACACAACACCCCTGATCGCGAGGTCTCTTTTACCTCAGGGTCCCCTAATCTTTCCTAGGCCAAGTGGTTCGAGGCGTCCTAAGAATCCACCCGAGAGATGATACTTGTGTACAAGTTATCCGAGACCAATGCATATGCTCTAGCATTTCTATCAGATGAAACAAATTTTGATCAGATCTTCCAGATATACGACACGTTCATTTCGTGCCTTAGCAGATATCCGACACATTCATTTCGTGCCTTAGCAGATATACGACACGTTCAATTCGTGCCTTAGCAGATGTAGGACATGTTCATTTTGTGCTTTTCTTCTTCTCGGATCACAAAGCCAACGGTTCTCTCTTTTCTTATTAAACATGGCAAGAATGTTGGCCCATTGGTCATATGGTCAAACTGATTTTAATAATTAATCAAACTCTGTCTCAATATATGGAGCTAGTCAGGATATCTCGGACTCTTGGATATGATCAAGAACGACTATCTACTCAGTTCAAGACCGAAGCGTTGTTTGCCTGTTCGAGTCTGTATTTCTTTGAGCAATGTAATCTTTTATTTTATTGAGTCTAGAAATACATTGTACACCGAGTCGTACTGGCAAATAGGCTATTCCAAAATAATTTCAAAATATTTTTAAAATGTCCTTAGTTTTGAAAAACATTCGTATTTACAAAAGCTCCGAAAAGGTTTTCAAAATTCCCCAAAATCTATTTTGAAAAACCCTAACCAAACCCTGACAGAACTCGGCCAGAGTTCGGTTAGTGGCCGTTTTGATTTTTGAATTCCTTGGAACTTGGTCCTCCTGCAGTTGCAGATTTGACCGAGATTTGCTCATCGAGTTCTGCCCGATTTTGCCCGAATTCTGCCAGAATTCTGTCTTTGGAACTCCTATAAATAGAGAAGGATTTCGATCATTTTAACTCACTCATTCACTTTCAATCTTCTCTCTATTTAAAGCCTACTGTCTTCCAAAGAGTTTTTCTCGAGCTTTAATTTTCAGATCCCAAGCCAGTTACAATTCTCTAGTCGATTTGCCAGTGCGGTACGGTCTAGAAGTTTCTGAGTGATTGTAATCAGAAGGCTTGATAGAAGATTTAACTCTTCACAATTGAAGTTGGACGAGTTCTTCGTATCAAAGCTCGCGTTGTAGAAGTTGCAAGGACTTCGTAAGAAAACTTGCGGTTTTGCAAATAGTGGATTCAACTGGTAGCAAGAGTTCTACCGACTGGACTAGTCCTCAACAGAGGGAAACCAGTATACATCGCTATCTTTGCGTTTGCTTTCTTATCTCTGCCTTTACATTATTTAGTTGTGATTATTATTCTGTGATCTTGCTGCTAATAATTTTTTAATTAGCATTATTCCGCTGCCAACTCTATTCAGCCCCTCTAGAGTATTGCGCTTTACGATTTCGTTCCTACAAAGAAGTCATATTCATAACAAAATATGTCTTCAGCATGGCAACAGTTCATGGTTTTGAGGCAATATATCTAACTTTAGCATGGCATCATCTCATTAATTTAATATGACAACATTTTATTTCTTATTATCAGGCAACGATCTTCTTCTTGGCATACAAGTTATCTCTTTCTTGTTTTAGCAAGGCAACATGTAAAATCTCTTATAAGCATACTGATTTGATTACTATCTTGTTATTAGCAATAGCATTCATTTAAAAACTCAGATTCTTAGGCGTAAGCGAATCAGAAAATGAGTCTTCGTTCACTCAACCAGATTAATCGTCTTCTGTTGCAGAGCCAGCAATTTGATTTCTCTGTTCATCTAGTGCCTTTGCAGAGCAGAACACTACACCAACTACCCAAGAACTAATTAATGCTTAAAGTTATCCTTCCACAAGACTTTCTCTATAATAAGAGCAAACAATAGACCATATAGGTTTCGAGATCCAAGCCCGTTATGTCCCTGAGGACTAACCTATGTACTGATATTTTTCTAGTCAATGGTTCTTCTTTGAACCAAAAGTAAAATGCCTAATAAATTTCTTTTAAAATATAGCATAATAATTTATAGTAGAATTATGAAGACAAAACTGAAATTATGACGCACGTGCTATTAACGCTTTATTTTGTGCTTTAGACAGAACTGAATTTAACAGGGTGTCTATCTGCACAACTGCAAATGAAGTATGGAAACTTCTTGAAGCCACACATAAGGGAACAACTCAAGTCAAAGAATCAAAGGTCAGCAGACTTACTCAAGAGTATGAGGTGTTCAAGATGAAGCCCAACAAAACAGTTACTCAGATGTTCGAAAGATTCTTGGATATTGTAAATCTTTTGTCCTCCCTAGGCAAAGATTACAGTAACCATAAAAAGATTCGTAAACTCCTGCGAGCACTTACAAAGAACTGGATTCCGAAGGCTACTGCAATCATTGAAGGAAACGACCTCACTACCATGACACTCGAAGTACTCATGGGTAAGCTACTCACTCATGAACTGGAGCTACAAGATTTTGAAGAGCCTGCACCAAAGGAGAAGACGATCGCTTTCAAGGCTCAACACAGAAAAGCTGCTGAAGGTGATTCAGACAGCAGTGAATCTGATGCTGAAGATCAAGCACTCCTAGCAAGGAAATTTAAAAGATTCATGAGATATGAGAAGAAAGCCAAAGAAAATAATAGCAGTAACAACTGGTATCAAGATGATGCTGTCTGCTATGGCTGCAAGAAGAAGGGACACATGAAGAAGGATTGTCCTACAAACTCATCATCAAGAAAGAAGAGCAACAGGTATGAAAAAGGGAACCTGAAGAGATCAACATCACGGAAGTATGCCAACACCAGCATATGGCATGAAAGTGAAACCAGCGACTCAAAAGGCGAACAATCAGAAGATGCTGCAAATGTATGCTTTATGGCATCCGATCAGGTACTCTCTGAACCTATAGTTGATATATATGATGACTTCACCTTTGAGCAATTAGGAGAAGCCTTCAGTGAACTGATAAGTGATTACAGGAAACTGCGTAGCAAATATCAGACCTCTAAGAAGGTACTCAAAGAGTACAAAGGTGAAATAGGAAGGCTTACCGACCTACTAGCTGAGGTTAAAGATAATGTTAGTGAGTCTGGTGAGATTTCTTCTATTAAGCTCTTATTACACGAGACTACCAAGTCATCCGAAGAAAAAGACAAGGTTATTGACCAACTGAAAGAAGAACTTTCTAAAGAGAAGAAAAGTCTTCAATGTGCACAAGTCAGAATGGAAGCACTCACTTCTGACTATACTAAGTTGTATGACACTTCCAAAATATTGGAAATTAGGTTAGAAAAATAGCCTGAGACTGTTGCTTCCTACCCTAACACGTGTCACTTACCGAATAATCGAAACATTCCCAAACCAAACACTGTCAGACCTAACCATATCAAACCTTTACCCCAAAAGGTTTAGCCCAAACAAGATTATAGGTATGCTTTCTTCTATACTATAAAACCTAAACCTACCAACCATGCACACCACTCAGCTTTCAACACTCAACATACACAATGTCATTATTGTGGCCACACTGGTCATATTTCTTATGCATGTAGAATCAGAAAGCTTGTTGATTTAAATATTTATGCATGGATACCAAAAGCTAACATCTCAGGACCCTACAAGAAATGGGTACCAAAAGTTTCATCTGCAAATTGTTTTGTAGGTAGAACACCTTTCACATGCTAAATGAAAATGGATCCTCGACAGTGGTTGTTCACGACATATGACAGGTGACGCTACATTATTTGCAATACTATCGAAGAAGAAGAAGGAAGGTTATGTCTCCTTCGGTAACAACTTGAAAGGGTATATCATTGGTATCGGTGATGTTGGTAAGTCTCTCTATCCTGTGATTAAGGATGTCTGTCTGGTTACCGAGTTGAAACATAATCTACTCAGCATAAGTCATTTAGCTGATCATGATTATGGCATCAACTTTGGCAAAGACAAATGTACTATAGTTGATAGCTCAACTGGTAGTACTATCTTTGAAGGTATCAGAGAAGACAACATATATGTTTTCTATTTATTGGAAGAAACTAACATTTCAGGTAGATGCTTAATGGCTAAAAGTGATGAGAGTCATCTGTGGCATATGAGACTCGGTCACACAAATATGGACACAATCTCAAGATTATCCACGAAAAAGCTAGTACGCGGTTTACCGGACATAACATTCAAGAAGGATTCGGTATGCAGCCAATGTGAAAAGAACAAAGCTACCAGATCCACATTCAAGTCAGTAAACGCAGTATGTATTACTAGACCTCTACAATTGCTACATATGGACTTATTTGGTCCTAGCAGAGTTGCTAGCCTCGGAGGTAAGTTATATGCTTTTGTAATTGTAGATGATTACTCTAGATAGACGTGGGTATACTTTTTGACACGCAAGAATGATGCATTATCCGAATTTGTCGCCTTTTGCAAGAAAGTACAGAATAAAAAAGGTTACATGATCACTCGTATTAGAAGCGATCATGGTGGCGAATTCGAGAATGCAGAGTTTGAGCAATTCTGTGACACACACGGTTTTGTACACGAGTTCTCCTACCCTAGGACTCCACAACAAAATGGATTTGTGGAACGTAAGAACAGAACTCTATCCGAAATGGCCAGAGTAATGTTAAACCAGTTTAGTCTACCCAAATATTTCTGGGCTGAAGCTGTCAATACAGCTTGTTTTGTTCTCAATAGAGTTCTAATTCGACCCAAATCGAAGAAGACTCCATTTGAGTTATGGTTTGATAGAATTCCATCAGTTTTATATTTTAGAATATTTGGTTGCAAATGCTTTATTCTTAATACAAAAGATAATTTGGAAAAGTTTGACGAAAAGGCCGATGAAGGTATATTTTTAGGTTATACGGCCAAGAGCAAAGGATACAGAGTCTTCAACAACGAACTATGATCATCGAAGAATCAATCAACGTCACCTTTGATGAATTGAATCAAATGACTATCGATGACAATGACGAAGATCTAACTGTACCAAGCTCAACACCAGCTGATTCTCCAAGAGAAGAACCCGGAAGCAGCTACCTTCGGAGTCTGCCGAAAAGATTGAAATTTACGGCTGATCATCCAAAGGATTTGGTAATTGGTGATATTACCAAAGGTATAAGTACTCGTACATCCAGTAGAGATATTGTTTCTAGTGTTGCATTCATTTCACAGCTAGAACCCAAAACCATTGATGAAGCATGTAGTGATCATTTTTTGTTAGATGCTATGCATGAGGAATTAAACCAATTTGAACGGAATCAAGTTTGGAAACTTGTTCCCAAGTCTATTGATCATCCGGTCATTGGCACCCGATAGGTATTCCGAAATAAACTGAACGAGAATGGTTTAGTGACTCGCAATAAGGCTCGACTCGTAGCTCAAGGATACAATTAGGAAGAAGGTATCGACTACGATAAGACTTATGTCCCAGTTGCGAGATTAGAATCCATTCGCATGTTATGTACATTTGCATATTTTCATAATTTCAAATTATTTCAAATGGATGTCAAGAGTGCATTTTTAAATGGTTTTATAAAAGAAGAAGTTTTTGTAGCATAACCTCCAGGTTTCACAGATTTTAAAAACCCTGATCATATTTTCAAGTTGAAGAAAGCTTTGTACGGTTTAAAACAAGCCCCTCGTGCTTGGTATGATCGTCTAAGCTCTTTTCTACTTGATAACGATTTTTTCAAAGGGAAATGTTGACACTACTTTGTTTATAAAGTCTTTGAATAATAATATTCTTTTGATTCAAGTCTATGTAGATGATATTATCTTTGGATCTACTGATGAATCTCTTTGTCAAGAATTCTCAAAGTGTATGCAGAATGAGTTTGAGATGAGCATGATGGGAGAGCTGAAATTCTTTTTCGGACTGCAAATCAAACAAACTAACAATGGGACATTCATAAATCAAGCCAAGTACACAAAAGATTTGCTAAAGAAGTTTGATCTGGACAATATCAAACCTATTGGCACTCCGATGAAAACTTCAACAAAGCTTGATATTGATGAACAAGACAAGCCTATCGACACACGTAAGTATCGAGGTATGATCGGTAGTTTACTTTATTTAACTGCTAGTCGTCCAGATATTATGTTTAGTGTTTGCCTGTGTGTACATTTTCAAGCTAATCCAAAGGATTCACATCTGTACGCAGTTAAGCGTATCTTTCGATACCTTAAGGGCACTTCTTCTGTTGGCTTATGGTATCCCAAAACCAAGTCCTTTTGACCTTATTGGTTACTCGGATGCAGATTTTGCTGGATGCAAAGTTGATAGAAAAAGTACCAGCGGCACATGTCATTTCTTAGGCAAGGCTTTAGTCTCATGGTTTAGAAAAAAGCAAAATTCTGTAGCCCTATCAACAATAGAGGCTGAGTATATCGCTGCATGACGTTGTTGTGCTCAAATTTTGTGGATGAAACAAACCTTGGAAGACTATGATTTATTTTTTACACACATTTCCATTTTCTGTGACAACACGAGCACAATTAATTTGACTAAGAATCCAGTATGTCACTCTCGTACTAAGCATATCGAGATCCGATATCATTTTCTTAGAGATCATCATCAGAATGGAGATATTGACCTTGTATACATAGACACTGAGAATCAATTAGCTGACATCTTCACAAAACCTTTAGCGAAAGATTGTTTCAACTATTTACGTCGAGAATTAGAAATTTTAGATATCAATAATATTAATTAATTTTGTTTTATCAATTATTTATTCGATACTCATAAACTGTTTTCGAGACAAGCCTAAAAAGAGTCTGTCTGTCACTACGACTACGGTCGAAGCGAAGCGGTACTTAAGAGTTCCCCGGTGAACCTCCGTTAGCTGGGACAGTACTCCTATAGCTAATCTGAGACAGATGCTGAGTAAAGAATATTAATTTGTAAAATAATATTAATTATATTATTTTGAGATTTATAATTACTAATCTTTGAATTAAATTTTTGAAATGAGTCAATGAAAAAGAAAGTGGCCCAAACCAACTAACAGAACCCGAGAGCCTCTTCTTCTTCATTGCTTCTAAAACCTCTTCCACAGTAACAGTAGCCGCACGAAGCTCTCCAAACCCTAGTTCTTTACCACTTCGTTTCTTCCAATCTACGTGGTGAAATCCATCCAAATTTTGGATTCGTGCGGAGATCGTTGTCCTCTACAGCATACTTGAATCTCGGGAGGTATAACTCTGTATTTCTCCTCCTTTCGAATTTGTGCATATTTACTTTATTTGTACAATACCTAAGGGATTCAACCCCTTCATGAGGAAGAAGACGACCAATCCTAGTGAGGAAGGATCATCTTCAAATCTACACACGGATTCTCTCTTTTCGCCAATTCAATCGAGCGATGGCGCGTTCGATGGGTTTTATTTTCAAACCCTAGATCAAGCCCTTCTGTGGTATGGAGACTTTTCTATGAGATCCATATGCACAGGCGCTCATATCAAATGGACTGTGTTTCCACATCACCGCCCTTATTTTGAGGCATTAGGGTTACAACACTTTGCTAAACTTTGTTTTCCGGTAGCTACTAATGCCATTAGACTTTTCTATTGCAATATCGTACTAAACACGTTTGACGTAAGTACTCGTGTTGGCAGACTAGATATCGAGTTCAATGATGTCCTCTTAGCAGAAATCCTTGGTATTTCTAACGAAGGTGCACCGCTTGATGATATCACTAAATTTGATTCCCCCGACGGCACGACACTTGCTAGTTTCAAAGCTGAACTCTGTGCCCCTGATCGAGTTCGCTCTGGAAAGTTCAAGGCCAATAACTTGAACTTGTTTAGTTATGAATTGCATCGCATCATCTACTCCACTCTCCTTCCGAAGTCTACTTCAAAGGATGATGTCACATCACTTGAGCTGTCTGCTATGTATCATATTCTTAAGGGGATTTCTTTTTTTGCCCCTAAGACTATTATCCAGATAATGGGACGTTGTCGTGCAAAAGATAGAAATTTCTCTTATGCGATGATTCTCCCACGCATCTTCCAGCATTTTGAGATTGATCTGTCAACTTGTACTTAAGACCCTGAGCCTAAGTTTCTTAAGCTATCTCGTCGTAGTATGACTGCTGCTGCTCTTCCTACTGCTCCACCTCCTCCACCTACTCAGCAGTATGCCATGACCTTTGATGGAATACACCAGCATCTTTCTGATTTGTACGTCTCGATGACGGATATGGCCCGCGAACGTGAGTTCCACGATGTCACTCGTTATCAGGCGATAGCAAATTCTCTTGCTGATCTCCGATTTGCTCAGACTGGACATTCTGCCGGTTCTATTCCTAGAGATCCAGCCTTTTCTGGTTACCGCTGTGAGGATGAGGCTGTTCATGCCTACTTTCAGCCCGGTAACGCTTATGATTGGTATCGCAGTTCTGGTGCTACTCCACATCCTTCTGGAGCTGGCACTTCTAGAGCTGGTCATTCTGGACATGCTGGTCATGCTGCTGCTGATGATGATGATGAGGAGATGTGATGATGATGTATTAGCTAATTTTGAGACTTAGTTATTGTCTACTGTACACTTGGAAATGCTCTGACATTCCAAGTTTCTTTCTTTTTATCTTTTATTATCAGTTTTTTTAGGACTTGTACTGGATATTTCTTGATGTCTCTTGAACATCATTTTATTTTTATAGGATGCGTAGTTTATCTTTCATATAAGTTTATTTATTCTTTAAAGCATCTTTATCTGCTTCTATATTATAAACTGCCTGTGAAATACTTCTCTGTTATGTCTTGTATATTCTCACTGTATGAGATATTATTTTCTTGTGTTTCTTCACTGTTGTAGCTTATGCATTAATTGCGGGGGAGCCTATTTCTTCACAATTATTTTGCTAAGTGACAACGGGGGAGAAAAAGGATCTAACATTTTGTTTTGAGAATAATACAGGGATTGAACAATTTTGAACTATTTTTGTGGTATCTTATCTCAAAAGATGTTATATCATTCATAGTTTGTCAATTATTAAAATGGGGGAGATTGTTGGCCCATTGGTCATATGGTCAAACTGATTTTAATAATTGATCAAACTCTGTCTCGATATATGGAGCTAGTCAGGATATCTCGGACTCTTGGACATGATCAAGAACGACTATCTACTCAGTTCAAGACCGAAGCGTTGTTTGCCTGTTCGAGTCTGTATTTCTTTGAGCAATGTAATCTTTTATTTTATTGAGTCTAGAAATACATTGTACACCGAGTTGTACTGGCAAATAGGTTATTCCAAAATAATTTCAAAATGTTTTTAAAATGTCCTTAGTTTTGAAAAATATTCGTATTTACAAAAGCTCCAAAAAGGTTTTCAAAATTCCCCAAAATCTATTTTAAAAAACCCTAACCAAACCCTGACAGAGTTCGGCCAGAGTTCGGCCAGAGTTCGGTTAGTGGCCGTTTTGATTTTTGAATTCCTTAGAACTTGGTCCTCCTGCAGTTGCGGATTTGACCGAGATTTGCTCATCGAGTTCTCCCCGAATTCTGCCCGAATTCTGCCAGAATTCTGTCTTTGGAACTCCTATAAATAGAGAAGGATTTTGATCATTTTAACTCACTCATTCACTTTCAATCTTCTCTCTATTTAAAGCCTACTGTCTTCCAAAGAGTTTTTCTCGAGCTTTAATTTTTAGATCCCAAGCCAGTTACAATCCTCTAGTCGATTTGCCAGTACGGTACGATCTAGAAGTTTATGAGTGATTGTAATCAGAAGGCTTGATAGAAGATTCAACTCTTCACAATTGAAGTTGGACGAGTTCTTCGTATCAAAGCTCACGTTGTAGAAGTTGCAAGGACTTCGTAAGAAAACTTGCGGTTTTGCAAATAGTGGATTTAACTGGTAGCAAGAGTTCTACCGACTGGACTAGTCCTCAACAGAGGGAAACCAGTATGCATCGCTGTCTTTGCGTTTGCTTTCTTATCTCTGCCTTTACATTATTTAGTTGTGATTATTATTCTGTGATCTTGCTGCTATTAATTTTTTAATTAGCATTATTCCGCTGCCAACTCTATTCACCCCCCTCTAGAGTATTGCGCTTTACGATTTTGTTCCTACAAAGAAGTCATATTCATAACAAAATATGTCTTCAGCATGGCAACAGTTCATGATTTTGAGGCAATATATCTAACTTTAGCATGGCATCATCTCATTGATTTAACATGACAACATTTTATTTCTTATTATCAGGCAACGATCTTCTTTTTGGCATACAAGTTATCTCTTTCTTGTTTTAGCAAGGCAACATGTGAAATCTTTTATAAGCATACTGATTTGATTACCATCTTATTATTAGCAATAACATTCATTTAAAAACTCAGATTCTTTGGCGTAAGCGAATCAGAAAATGAGTCTTCGTCCACTCAACCAGATTAATCGTCATCTGTTGCAGAGCCAGCAATTTGATTTCTCTGTTCATCTAGTGCCTTTGCGGAGCAGGACACTACACCAAATACCCAAGAACTAATTAAGGCTTAAAGTTATCCTTCCACAGGACTTTCTCTATACTAAGAGCAAACAATAGACCATAAAGGTTTCGGGATCCAAGCCCGTTATGTCCCTGAGGACTAACCTCTGTACTGATATTTTTCAAGTCAATAGTTCTTCTTTGAACCAAAAGTAAAATGCCTAATAGATTTCTTTTAAAATATAGCATAATAATTTATAGTAGAATTGTGAAGATATAATATAAAATTTTCTTTAAGCCCATTTTTTTGTAGTTGCCTTTGGTGAACGCATTCTCCAGATTTTCATAGCTCCGAATCTCAACTACTACAATAATGCCATCCTTGATGTGCTCATTTAGTAAGGTTTGATAGTTGTACCATCCTTTCTTTCTTTTGAAGAGATTATTTGATACTACAATCGTCTAGTCGTCGCAATATATCGATATGGCAAAAATCTCCAAACAAACTAGAGGAAGGTCAGACATGAGCTCCCGAAGTTATTATGCTTCACCCCCTGCAACCGTCAGAGCATAAAACTCAGACTCCATAGATGACTGAGAGAGCAAAGTCTGCTTCTTTTACTTCAGTGATATAGCAGCTCCACCCAAGAAGAAGACGTATCCTTATGTGGACCTTTCGTTCTCTTTTTTTGAGCACCAACTTGTATTACTGCAGCTTTCCATTATATCTATTTGTATAATTAGTGGTAGTTTTATTTGTAGCCATAATTGCATGATTTTTGCAGAATTAAGCATGCTAATAATTATTTCAAATGTTTGGATACTTCATTTTTGTAGGATTAGACTTTTTTTGTTAATGTAACAAATTATTGTTCGCCTGCTGTAGACTCCCATAATTTTTAAATTGTTTTATTATTTATCCAGCCTAAATAATGTTTTTTGGATTTTTTATATATTTTATAATAATATTTATTGCTTATATATATAGGCTTAGTCATGTTTAAGTTTTATTATGCATGTTGACTAGAAAATATGGCATGGCTAGTATAGTCGCGTGCCATGACTAGCATATTAGCCATGGTAGAGATGACATAGTTGTATCTTTGTCCTATGTATGGAAATAAGTCAAGTTGTGGCTTAAACCATACAATTGGCTTAAATAAATATTCTTTATATATTTTTGACTTTCTAGATAATTCGGTTGCTCCGAATATGTACAAACTTCACTTGGATCAAACCCAATCCAAATAGGCATGTAGTGCATCTAAATACATCCAGTACACACACACACACACACACACACACACACACACACATACACACACACACATATATATATATATATATATATATATATATATATATATATATATATATATATATATATATATATATATATATATATATATTTGAAAGAAGATAATTGTGCAAGCTCCAAGAACTCGATCTCCTGACCACATCGGACCGCATGCCTCACCACTACCACTAGGCTAGAGGGCCAGTGCATATATATATAAGATTATATTAATATATATATATATAATATATAATATATTATTATATATATAGATGATTATATATATATATATATATATATAAATCTATATATATCTATATATATATTATTATATAAAAATATAATATCTAATCAATATTATATATAATAATATATAGATAAATATATAGTATATTATTATATATTTTCAATATAATTATATATTCTATAGATTATAAATAATATTATATATATATAATATATAGATGTATATTCTAAACAAAAAAAAAATATATTTTATATATATATATATTATAATTTATATTATCTCTAACAAGAAAATATATATTTTATATTTTATATTTTTTTGTTTATATATATATATTTTATATATATATATATAAACAAAAAAAAATATTTTATATATATATATATATATATATATATATATATATATATATATATATATATATATATATATATATATATATATATATATATACACACTAACCTAAACAACCCTAAATAACTAAACCGTAAACCTACAAAACCCGACCCATATAAGCAGCCTAACCATGCATCCCCTCTCTAAATAACAGCCATGCATTGGCCGACCCATTACATAAGCCCAATACCACTTATTCAGAAGCCCATGAGCCATAGGAGCCCATATATATGCACTGCTTCCTCAATACCCTAACCCTACGAATCACCTCTTTCTCTCCTCCACATAGCCGACTATCGCTCTTTCTCGCTCTATCCAGTTGACCACAAAAACCCTCTCATCTTCCATCATCTCTACACAACTCTCCAACCATCTCCATCATCCAAAAATGCTTCCTTTACACCATCTCCTTTCCACATTTCCATTGAAACTCCATAAACCACCATCTTCTCCCTTAAAAACCTCCATTAACCCATCATTTTCAACATCTCCAGCTCACCAAGCAAGGAGTAGCAATCCAAAGCACAAGCAAGAATAAGAAGAAGCATCACCATCTAATTCTCCAAAGTTTTCGGTAAATATTCAACATTTTCTATCTAAAACCCCCCATGGTATATGTTCTTTTATGTGAAACCAATGTACTAGAACCCATGTTTAATATGTTTCGCCATATTAATATCCATCTTAGATTGCATGATAGATTGGTGAAAGAATTGGAAATTACGGTGACACTAGTTGCAAGTTTTTGGTGCGATTGTTTGAGAGTTTGTTACCAAACTTTAAATCTGATAATATATATGTATTAATTCTGGAATTTAAGTATTTTTAACATATATTTATGGTATTTATATGTCAAAATTTGAACCCTAAATTTGCGTGTCATTAAACTAGGCTCTTAATTTTATTTTCGGCAGTCTGGCACATAAATAGGGGCTAATTTTAGGATTATATAGGATATTTATTTCTGAGATTTCATCATTTTTAACCTATTTTTATGTGAGTTTTGATAGATATAGATCATGACCATTGTTTGGTAATATTTGGATAGGTTTCGGACAAAACTAGTAGGTGTAATTTAGCCGTATCCATGAATTATACCTAAAAAATCTAAATATGGAATTCATAGGTTAAAATCAATATAAATAATATTTAATTTATATTTTTACGCTTTTTATGTGATTTATATGCATGTCCTTGTGTTGGGAATTTAACCTTGAATTTTGGAGGTCAAAAACCATAAAACTAGGTCTAGGCATTCATTCGAAGCATGTAGACTTATTATGTTAGAAAACCCATGTGTCATATGTATAATTAGAATATTAAAAATAATTTATTTTATTACATGAAATCCTGATAGCCTTTGATTCTGCGAATTCAGCGGGGACTTGGACGATAGACAAGTATACATTACCGAATTGTATAATATTTTGATGCATTTTCTATATTACTGTTTCTTTTCTATCATACTTGGTTACTTGGATCTAATATTCATGTCATTGTTATTTTTCTCGCTATACATGTACGTATATTATTATTTTTATTCTATATATCACTTCTATTCATGTATAGATCCTGATAGTGTTGTTCATTCCTGTGCCACGATCACTTGATATTCCTTGACCTAGATTTGACCTAGACTTGACATGATTGACTTGACTTGACTCATAGTTTTAGGCAAGAAGATTGTTATTAGGCGTTGGCTACACTTGACCACTCTCGTTAGCCCCCACAGACCTGTGATTGTAGGTGGTGAGCCCCTATCGAGCTGTGAGGTATAGGGCTGTTAACTACCACCGAGTTACGATTTATCTCAATTTTCCTGTAGTCATATTTATCAACATGATTTTTGACGACATAATATTTTTTCAGTTTACATCCTTGTATTGTTCTTACTTCAGTTTTTTACTTCTAGTACCATTTCTTGTCTTTTCATGCATGTTACTTACTGTCAAAGTAGGCTTGTATATAATGTATCTTGCTATGTCCTATGAGGACCTGTACTTTTCTCCAGGCTTAGACGAGGTATATTCAGGTGCAGATGAGGTATACCTACAAGTTTACGGACCGACACCAAACTCCAGTACGGTGGCAGTTGACAATACCATTTATGCGTAGCTTATTGGAGCATAGACTTAGTTTAATTTATTTTCTGTCTTTATTTTATTTTTCATCTACTAGTAGTGGATTTGTCTCCACCGGACGTGAACTTATTTATTAATGAACTCGAATTGTATTTATATTCCTCATTTATCTATTTGATTCAATTTATCTTTATTGCTATGGAAGAGATTTAGTTTGCCTATGTTAGTGATAATGTCTTGGACTTGAGTCTTTTATAAATAGCTTAAGTGCATAATTGAGGGTTCCATAGATTGGGTTTGCCCTTGAATGTATACTAGTTGGCCGAGTCACGTGCTAGTCCCGTGAGTTTTGGGACTAGGGTATGACAGGTTTTTGTGATGGCCCATGCATGTCAAGTTAGCCGTTCGGTTATGTTATTATGTCAAGCGGACCTACGAATAGGATTAGACTCTTAGGATCTCATCCACATGCCTTAACAGGTTATTGATCTCTATTCGTGACTTCATTTGATTCCATTACCAAACTAAGTCATATTTGTGGTGTCGAAAAATGTCGCTAATATGCAAGAAAATGTCGCTAACAAAATTAATGACATTATTAGCGACGAATTCTTGATGTCGCATAATCGATGGTTGCTGACAAAAAAACGTTCATCGCTGTAGCGACATCTTGCAGTGACGTGACTTCATCGCTAATTTAGCGATGCGTACTGGCGTGTCGTTGCTAAATTGCGATGCTAAA
>JANAVB010011796.1:5159757-5169872 GCA_029216955.1 Iris pallida
CAAGGGACGACATCTCTCCTCACGCCAAAATCCGCTTTTTCGAGGTGGTTACGTGATCGTATCACTGAACGTTTGTGTGAGCAGTGGTTCTCATTAGCTATTAGTACTTATTTGTATTGGACTATTTGTATTGAGTTGTTTTTGTATTAGACTATTTGTATTGGACTACATATATGAACTAGAACTGTTCAATCTCTGGATTGTATTGGACTACGACATGGTGATCAGGACATAGTCCCTGCAGCCATTCGACTGGAGAGGCTGAAACTATGTATCCGTAGATAAAGTTGACTGTCCTCCGACCCTCATCCCTCGGCAATGTTGATACGACAACCAACAAGAGAGAATACTCTGAGAGATCCATCTGAGTATGACGTATACTCTGAGAGATCACCTTTACAAATGATATCAGTAGTGGGATTGAGTGTGGAGGAGATATTATCAGAGTATACGTCCTACTTAGATGGGTCTCTTACCGTTATATTTTTTCTGACGGCATGGTGGATGTGCTCCCTCAACAGATTCTTGCTCCGAGCCAAAACTTTGCCCCGGAGCTCAAGTGGACATCCTTGGTGTTGAGCTCGAGTGAGAGGTTCCTGACAGCCTGGTGGTATCCTTTGTCAAAGTATCGTGCTCATCCCACATTGGTTGTGGGACGAGCACGAAACTTTGACAAAGGAGACAACCATGCTTTCAGGAACCTCTCACTCGAGCTCTACACCAAGGATGTCCACTTGAGCTTCGGACAAAGTTTTGGCTCGGAGCAAGAATCTGTTGACGGAGCACATCCACCATGCTGTCAGAAAAAATAGTAACGGTGAGAGACCCATCTGAGTAGGACGTATACTCTGATAATATCCCTCCAGCACTCAATTCCACTACTGATATCATTCTTGTAAAGGTGATCTCTCAGTATACGTCCTACTCAGATGGATCTCTCAGAGTATCCTCTCCGGTTGGATTGTGTTCTGAGCCATCCGTCCCAGGGATTTGATTCTGTATTTTGGTTTCTGAATTTTGGCTCCAGCTCCATTTGCATTAATCTACGGTACGACATGGTGATCAGGACATAGTCCCTGCAGCCATTCGACTGGCAGGCAGAAACTATGTAGCCGTAGATAAAGTTGACTGTCCTCCGATCCTCATCCCTCGGCAATGTGATACGATAACCTATCACTATATCTTATAGTAGTAGATGATGTCTTAGTATTACATTATGTGAGTTCATCTTGATTCTGTTACATTCTAGATACTAGATACGATAAGAACATATTTCACACATATGTACAGAACATAGATGATTCACACTAATGTATGCTAGAATAAATCTTGGGTTGTGTTCTGAGCCATCGTTCTCACACTTGAATAAATCGAATTATAACGACGGATATTAGGTTACTCTTCAGGATAATTGATGTCTATTTTATATTAATTTGGACTAGTGACCGGTTAGCGACGGATATTTCCAGCTCCATTTGTATTAGTCTACGGTACGACATGGTGATCAGGACATAGTCCCTGCAGCCATTCGACTAACGAGGCAGAAACTATGTAGCCGTAGATAAAGTTGACTGTCCTCCGACCCTCATCCCTCGGCAATGATGATACGACAACCTATCACTATATCTTATATAGTAGTAGATGATGTCTTAGTATTACATTAGTGAGTTCATCTTGATTCTGTTACGTTCTTCAGATACTAGATACGATAAGAACACACTAATGTACAGAACATATACTACATTCTAGCGTACATTAGTGTGAATCATCTATGTTCTTATCGTATCTAGTATCTGAAGGACGTAACAGAATCAAGATGAACTCACTAATGTATGCTAGAATAAATCTTGGGTTGTGTTCTGAGCCATTCGTTCCGATACTTGGCAATTAAGCCATTCGACTGGCGAGGCAGAAACTATAAGCTACTTGCATGTTTTCCAACTTTAAATTACAAGATTACTATATTAGGTTATATAAATTACTAACCTCATCGCGGCCAATGTTTACAGTCTTGGTCTCAACTGTCTTCGATTCTATGATCCCATGCTTTCGAAAATAGACAACGCAGACTCCATGGAATAGAATGGCCTTACATGCAAATCGTCTGTGATTATGTATCTTTCCCCTCCTTTGACAAAACGCCCCTTGTTGCCTCATCTGAAACCCCCTCCCATGCAATATCCTCATCCATTGCTTACCAAAGGGACATCGAGCGCCAATAACCGAACTATACAGACGGTGAGTCTTGGTGTAGCACTCAAATGTGGGGCACCCGTAAATTTGCCGAGGTTTTAAATCATCGACATTGAGTTTTAAACCCTCACGTAGCCTTTCTGCTTCACTTCTAGGCTCAGCAGCATCTTCTTGCAAGCTTCGGTCTCCAGATACTTTGTCAAGATTATGGACGCTTTCATAGAGCATGTCAACGCATCCTAGCGTCAATTTCCTGCTGAGGACCCTAGCGACTATCCCCAGCGTAGTGGCAGGAAGTTTTTCGACGTACTCTGCAGCTTCCTGCCACTGCCACTGGGGATAGTCGCTAGGGTCCTCGGCAGGAAATTGACGCTAGGATGCGTTGACATGCTCTACGAAAGCGTCCAGAATCTTGACACTAAGTTTCTGGAGACAAGCTTGCAAGAAGATGTGTCGAGCCTAGAAGTGAAGCAGAAAGGCTACGTGAGGGTTTAAAACTCAATGTCGATGATTTAAAACCTCGACAATTTACAGGTGCCCCACATTTGAGTGCTACACCAAGACTCACCGTCTGTATAGTTCGGTTATTGGCGCTCGATGTCCCTGTGGCAAGGCAATGGATGAGGATATTGCGTGGAGGAGGTTTCAGATGGAGGCAACAAGGATGGCGTATTTGTGAAAGGAGGGAAAAGATATATAATCACAGACGATTTGCATGTAAGGCCATTCTATTCCATGGAGTCTGCGTTCTATTTTCCGAAAGCATGGGATCATAGAATCGAAGACAGTTGAGACCAAGACTGTAAACATTGGCCGCGATGAGGTTAGTGATTTATTTAACCTAATGTTAATCTTGTAATTTAAAGTTGGAAGAACATGCAAGTAGCCTTATAGTTTCTCGTCGAAGTGAAATTACAACTCATGTTACAAAGTGATACGATATAATTACTATGTATAGCTTCAAATTATACAATCAAACTTTATTATATATTGTGGTTTCCTGATGTATGTCTATCTATGCCTTAGATTTTAAATTTGCTTACGAGACTACTCGTCTCAGCTACACCATTAACGGATATCATGTTGCTCAAGTTGGACCCAATCGAAGTTCGCAGTGGCAAAAAGAGTGTGATCAACTGATAGACATAACTCGGATAAAATCAGAAGACAATGCAACTACTTGTACTGCTAGGTGGCTCCTATGTAGTAATCTTTCGGATAAATCAGAAGCCGTGGGTTTTGACATAAATCGACTTTGGCATCAACAAAGACCACAAGTCAGACGATGAATCCTACTTGTTTTGACATAATCCTCCTGTTGTCAGAAAGATGGCTCCTAGGACTCGTCGAGGTGGTACTGCTAGTCGAGGAAGGGTCGAGGCAAGAAACCCTTGGAGGTCGACACGGAGGAAATCTCCGTCGTAAAACAAGAGCCGGTGACTGTTAAGGAGAAGGTGTTACCAAAGGTCGAGGTCAAGGAAGAATCGATGACCATCAGGGAAAGATTGCTCCCAAGCTTGAAGTTAAGGAGGAGCCACCGTCAGAGTAGTAGCATCGGACCGACCTCCTGTCCCTACAGAAGACCTCAACCAGATTGAGCCTTCGTATGCAAAGTGGCTGATAGAATGGTACATGTCTCAACGCAACTATGATCCCTGGCTGTGAGGATCCATCGTCTGACTTGTGGTCTTTGTTGAGGCCAAAGTCGATTTTCCTATGTGTTTTGGAATATTTGTGAAAATTTTGGAATATTTGTGCTATGATCGGATTATAACGATGGATATTAGGTTATTCTTTCGGATAATTGATGTCTATTCTATATTAATTTGGTTTGGTCTACATGATTCTTGGATAATTGGTGTGCATTAAATTCGTATGTGCATATTTGGTCTATGTGATTCTTGGATAATTGGTGTACATAATATATTTGGTCTATGTGATTGTTGGATAATTGGTGTGCATTATATATTGGTTTGGTTTATGCATATTTTTACGAAAAGGGAAAGCGCTGTAATTTTTTTTCAAAATATTCTCAGTTAGCGACGGATTTGTGACCGTTTAGCGATTATTACCAGTTTTCGACTACTTTTCGACGGTATTCCGTCGCTAACTGGAGATTTGAAAATATTTCCAGGTAGCGACGGATGGTCGACAGAATATCCGTCGGCATTGTATATAGTTCGACGGAATAGCGACACCTATCCGTCGCCCTTCTTCTGGAAATACCAAGAATTTCCAGAACATGCTCGACGGATAATCCGTCCGTATTCCGTCGATATATCGACGAAATAGCTACGACTTATCCGTCGCCATGTTGCTGGAAATGACAAATTTCCAGAAGCTGATCGACGGATTTTCCGTTAGAAAACCGTCGCTAATCCGTCCTTTGTTATCGAAGGCGGCGACGGATTAACGACGGCATGATACACTCTGATACGCGATTACGACGGGTTACGACGGAACTTTACGTCGCTATTGTCTACACAGTTCAGTACTTAATACTTGAAATGGACGTAGTCCGTCGAAAAGTCGTCGCTAATGCTTTGTATTGTTAAGTCGACAAAACGTCGCTATTCCGTCACATGACGACTACGTTGCGACGGACAGTTATTAGCGACGAGCTGATTGCCGATGGATTGTTTTGGCCAAAATCCGTCGGTTATCGGGCTAATAGGAATTCCCGTCGGACTGGCGACGGACCAGCCGTCGCTAAATCAAAAATTTTGGTAGTATATGTAATCCTAGTTGGCGTTAACCTAAACAACCCAAAACCCTAAATAACTAAACCTTAAACCTACCCAACCGAGCCCAATAAGCATCCTAACCTGGCCTCCCCTCTCTAAATAGCATCCATGTAATGGTGCACCTCTCACATAAGCCCAATACCACTTATTCACAAGCCCATGCACCATAGGAACCCATATATATGCACTACTTCCTCAAAACCCTAACCTTAACCCTAAAAATTACCTCTTTCTCGCCTTTACACAACCAACTACCTTTATTTCTCCCTCCATCCAGCCCACCATAGTCGCCCTCCCATCTCCCATCACCTCTATACAACCCTCCAACCACACTACAAGAAAAATGGCATTCTTGACGGTTTATTTCTCGACGGTCGTGAAAAATCGTCGAAAAAATGGGTTATCTTGATGGTTTTAGCCTACGTCAAGAAATGACACGTTTTATATTAATTTAACAATTTTATAGCATAATAGTTGACGGTTTTAGATGATCCGTCAAGAAACATCATTTTAGCTATTGACGATTTAGTGATAACCGTCAACTAATGTATGTGCAAAAAACATGACGGGATAATTTCAGCTGCCATTTTAGTAATTTTTTCAAAACTTTTATATTTGTCGATGGTTGTGGTTCTTTTTAATTGAGGAATCCCGTAAACTTTCTCTCGATCCCCTCTTCCTTTCTCCTCTCCCTAACCCTCTCCTCCCTGAGAGAGAGAGCCCCCTCTCCTTTCCTCTAAAGAGTCTCCCACAGCTCTTCTTTATCCTCCCTAAGAGAGAAACTTTAACCCTAGTTTTCCCTTCTCCTTAACCTTCTAGGGTTTCATCTAGGGTTTACATCTGATCTCTTTCCCCCTGTTACTCCCCGTTTTCGAAATACGTAAATTTTGATTTTTCATGTATATGGTACCTGGCACCTGTATCTTTATTGCATGTACCCTGTATTTGTAACTGGCCATGACATGGAACAGTATCTCGTCGCGGATTAGTGTGCCACCACTTGTCCTTGTCTGGTTGTAGGCGTGGTTCACTGTTTCGATGATAGGATTTCTGAACCGTGTTGTGGTTAGGATTTTATTTAATTAATTTAATTGTTGTATCATGTAGATTTTACATGTCATTAGTCACATGGTTAAGAGCATGCTTAAGCTTAGGGTTTCTTTGAGTCAAACCAACCCCTATATATTCTCTTCCACACTCTCTCTCCTCATTCACTCTTTCATTTATTTTGCTCAAACAACATTTAGGCAAGTACATCTTGCACCAAATGGAGAGATTCTTGCATTTTTCATTTCTTGATTTTTCTTTGATTTGATTTGTCTATATCGTTCTTCTCATCATCCTCTACAAGTTTAGTTCTTGGAGTTTTTGATTTTAATGGCTAGTTTTGTGTAGATCTAAGTTTCTAAAACTAGGGTTCTATGGATCTTCATAATTTTGATCTATCAAATTTGGTTGTTTTCAAAAACTAATGGTCCTATGTTGTAGGGAATTCTATTCTACCCAATTTTGACCTTTAAAAAGTTAGATTTCGACTTGTTTTGAGGAAGTTATGGCCAAAACAATATTTGGACAATTTCTATATCATCTGTCCTGGTTTTGGCAGGGACGATAAATAGTGTCGCATGAATAGTACCGCAGCCGCATGAGATAAATAGTACGCAGGAATGAATAGTACCACAGCCGCAGGGATGAATAGTGCCGCATGAATAGTACCGTAGCCGTATGAGATAAATAGTACCGCAGCCGCAGGGATGAATAGTACCGCATGAATAATAGTACCGCAGTCGCATGAGATGAATAGTACGCAGGAATGAATAGTACCACAGCCACATGAGATGAATAGTACCGCAGGAATGAATAGTACCGCAGCCGCATGAGATGAATAGTACCGCAGGAGAATAGTACCGCAGCCGATAAGATGAATAGTGCCGCAGGAATGAATAGTGCCATAGCCGCATGAGATGAATAGTGCCGCAGGCTTGCATAGTGCCGCATGAGATGAATAGTACCGTAGGATGAATAGTGCCGCATGGCTTGAATAGTGTCGCATAGTGCCTATTTTGGCTGTTTTTGGCTGTTTTAAGCCCTATTTGACTGATTGTGGCCAGAATTTCTTCTAACTTCCAACATGAAAGTTGTAGATCTTTGTATTGGCTTCAAGGATCTTCATGTCTTACTTTAACCTGAATTTACATGTGACTTTTATGTCCGAGGAGTCCGTGTGACTTCCTGACTTGACCATGTTCCTGACCTGATTACCTGTATACGTGCTGGTACAGGTTCTAAGTGTGTATTGAGATAAAATATTAATATGCAGTACGGTGCCATTTAATGAGTGCACTGAGGTGTGACTCTATATGCTAAGTGATCATTCGTGTTATATGTCAATACATGTGTACCCTCCAGTACAGTCATGGTAATTGGTCAGTAATAGTATCGTGGTATAATGATTGATGTTTGATGCATTACACTAAGCATAGATCTAGATTTGGGACTCCTTGAGCCGATGTGGATTCATACATAGGGTACACGTACTATGGTACGACATATAGGAGGAAGAACATGTGACCACGACATGTAATTCCATTATCAAGATAGGGTTAATCTAAGCAACTTAATTTGGTAGATGCATTGGGTGGGAACGGAATTCCGAGATCGTGCCATACTAGCCATCCTAGGTCTAGCCCTGGCGTGCCGAGTTGGCTACCACGGATACAATTTCATCCGCTTATAGTGGATGACTATATCCGACTCCTGCGTGCTATGTGTTAAATGTTTTATCACAGTGGCCCTTCGGGGGACCGGTGCATAATCAAAGTGCCATGTGCATATGTATATATATGGTTTGGCTAGCCCTGCTGGGTTGACACGAACTGAGGATTCCTATATATGCATTACTGGGATAACCCAGGGAAATCATAGAAAGCCGTGGGATTGATTGGCCGCTTGAAAGCTGACTTGTTTCTGATATGTTTTCTTCTGTTAGCAACTGAGGAACATGGACTATCGTGGTGCGTGGTCCAACCCATATCCTTGTTTGGTTGTTGGGTTGGGCTATTGTGCTGATAGGCTATGGACCGAAGTCGCGAATCAGAAGCCCTTCACCTGCCCATGGTTATAGGATATATCTTATCTCGGCATGATATTGGCACCGTTTGTCCTTGTTTGGTTGTAAGGGTGTCGTATTGTCTCGATGATATGGTATAAGACTATAACTCGTGAATCATGTCTTATTATTATGCTTGGGTTTTATCTCACTCTTTTGTGCTCCCTTATGGTACTTGCTATTCGGGGCCTGACCCCATTGGTTTTGTTTGGCCAGATCTCGTAGCAGCACCAGTGGATCCAGCCTTCCATCCGAACAATGGTGCATACCAGGAGTATGGGTGCCAGGAACCATGAGTGGGTTTCTTCTTCTCCGCTATGATATCTTCTATTTTGTACTTGGCATTTAGCCACCGGTACCTGTTTAGCCGGCTGTTCTGGACATTAGTTTTCTTTACATAATTGTAATTAAATCAGACTGCAGCTGACTACGGTTATGTACTATTGACTCTCGGTACTAGCTTATCATTTTGTATAGCTAGGCTCATGAATCATATTGATGAAGCATCGGGGATACCTTACTGCTTTGTCTTATATAATCATTATTTACTGCTTCTTGTTTTGATTGATTGAGACATAGATGCTCTATGAGACCATAGGAGACTTGATTGTAGCATGCACCCCCTTGTCTCTTGACAGCCTCGATCACCGTATGACGTTTATATACCTCATATGGAGTAGCTGGCCTAGTCCGTCTCAGTATTCTGGTACTGGGGCGTGACAAGGTTTTATTGGTGGCCCATACAGGTCTGTTTTTCAGACTTGTGGGGTGTTGCGATTATAGGAGTCTCAATCAAAATATGTCCCTCTTGATCTCCTGATTTGTCTTCTCTTTCTCTCACCTTGATTGCTAACTTGATTATCATCCTCGATTCCTTTCCGTACCTGACTTTTGATACTTGTATCCTTTCTTTAGGGGCACATTATTTTCGGCTATTGGAGGAGCCGGCATGGAAGAGAATCCAGTAGAGCAGGGACCAGTTGGAGATCAGCAAGGGGTAGCCCCTCTACCTGGACAGATTAACATCGAGAATGTTATCGAGCATGAGCTAGTTGAGCCACAGAGGCCAGAGGTTTCCATACCTCCAGTGATGCCGTAGTACCAGTAGCACTAGATGCGCCGGTACTATTGCAGATTATCAGAGGGTTATTAGAGACCCAGCAACACCAGATGGCAGCCCAACAGCAACAACAGACCCAACAACAAGAACAGAATGTATTACTGAATCAGAGGTTACAGCTAGCTCTTGAGAGGAGCGTCAGGAATGACTCGGGAGCGTCGGAAAGGTTTTGCCGACTTAACCCGAGGTTCTTTGATTGCACGGAGGACGCTATCACGGCGGATGCTTGGCTTCAGGATATTGAGGCCATATTAACGGCAGCAAAGGTTCCAGCAGAAGAGAAGGTTGACCAAGTCAGATTATTGCTTTAGGATCTCGCCCGCGACTAGTGGGCATCAGAAGAGGTTGGAATGAGGCATCATGTTCCTTGGGATAGCTTCAGTACCAATTTAAGGCCAAGTACTTTGGCGTGGTAGCTCGGTATAAGCTTCAACAGAGATTTATCAGCCTCAAGCAGGCTGGTAGGACGGTAGATGGTTATGCAGCGGAGTTCTGCAGGTTGAGTAGGTTTGCTCAGACGATGGTGAACAGAGCCAGAGCCAGAGAGAGCAATGAGGTTCCAGCAGGGACTTTACTTAGAGATTTTGCAGCTGGTCGAGGGACACGACTACCAGACATTCGATGCAGTATTGATGGCGGCTAGGAGGCACGAGCTTACAATTCAAAGGTTATCAGCAAGGACTGGAGGCCAGAAGGGGTCTCATATTCAGAGTACAGAGGAGGAGGAGCAGTACCTCGAACGTCAGCACCAGCGCCTGGCATCCGTATTCGTGATGTAGCACCGATCCCGACAGTTATGACGGCACCAGTTCGACAGCAGCAACCGAGGCACCAGCAACGTCAGGAGGCACCAGTGGGTTGTACTTATTGTGGTAAGAGAGGGCACACTCGGGAAGTGTGTCGATTAGCGAATGGGCAATGCTTGAGATGTGGGGTTCAAAACCATCGT
>JANAVB010011796.1:5169885-5284596 GCA_029216955.1 Iris pallida
CATAGTGTAGCCGCAAGCTTTGCTCGAGCTAGTCTGAACCATATATATATATATATATTATATATAATATATAATATATACAAAAATGCTCCAAAACCAGTCGGCCGGTTTTTGTATAGAATCACCCTATATTTTATGAATTGGATTAGAATTTAGTGTGTTGAGATTAGTGTAGACCCCACCACCTTTTTAAGTCATTTAATCTCAACCATCAATTCCAATCTAACGTTATGACATAGGTTGGCTCCATAATACAAACCAGCTGGTTGGTTCTAAACACTCTTCTTTCTCTCCTCTCTCTCTATATATATATATATATATATATATATATTGAATTAAATGATATGTTTCTACTTATAGAAGTTCGGTATGTATAGAGTATCTATATACCACTACCAAAATACAGTAAATTAGCGACGAATATTTAGCGACAAAATTTTTTTAGTCGTGTTAGCGACGGCTTCGTGGCCGCTCAGCGACTGATTATCGACTACACGCCTTTGCCATTTTTATTTTAATTTTAGGGTGAGGAAAGGTCGCACATCCGTCGCTAGACTGTCGGAGTTATAGCGACGGATCTCCAGTCGTCGCTACGTAGTCGATTATTTGGCGGGAATTGTGTAGAGAATTGGCGGGGCATATCTTCGACTACGTAGCGACGGATATTCAGTCGGCACATATCAAACATGGCGACTACTGGGCGACGGGTTTTTGTCTGTCGCTAGTCCGTCGCTATATATTTGTACCAGACTTTAAATGAAATGGCGGGGGGAACTTTTGCATTCCCCCCAAATTCACTCTCTTCTCTCTCTCTCTCTTTCTCTCTCTCTCTCGTCGGTGTCGGCTTCGGTGATCGGCGTCGGTGTCGTCGTCGGCGTCGGTGTCCTCTCCTCTCACTCTCTCGAAGGTAACCCCCTCTCTCTCTCTCTCTTGTGGTGTCGTATAGGGGCTGGGTGGCGCGCTTGGGGCTGGGCCGTCCGGGGCTGGGCGGCTGGCTTGGGTCGGGGGCTGGGCGGTGGGCTTGGGGCGGGGGCGTCGGGGGCTGGGCGGCAGGCTTGGGGCTGGGGCGTCGGGGGCTGGGCGGCTGGCTTGGGTCGGGGTCTGGGCGGTGGGCTTGGGGCGGGGGCGTCGGGGTCTGGGAGACGGGCTTGGGGTTGGGGCGTCGGGGGCTGGGCGGCTGGCTTGGGTTGGGAGCTGGGCGGTGGGCTTGGGGCGGCGGCGTCGGGGGCTGGCGGCTGGCTTGGGACGGGGGCGTCGGGGGCTAGGCGGCTGGCTTGGGTCGGGGGCTGGGCGGTGGGCTTGGGACGGGGGCGTCGGGGTCTGGGAGACGGGCTTGGGGCTGGGGCGTCGGGGGCTGGGCGGCTGGCTTGGGTCGGAGGCTGGGCAGTGGGCTTGGGGCGGCGGCATCGGGGGCTGGACGGCTGGCTTGGGGCAGGTGCGTCCGGGCTGGGCGGCTGGCTTGGGTCGGGGGCTGGGGCGGTGGGCTTGGGGCGGGGGCGTCGGGGTTTGGGAGGCGGGCTTGGGGCTGGGGCGTCGGTGGCTGGACGGCTGGCTTGGGTCGGGGGCTGGGCGGTGGGTTTGGGGCGGCAGCGTCGGAGGGTGGGCGGCTGGATTGGGGCGGAGGCGTCGGGGCTATTTGCAACCGACGCACACCTATAAGCACTCTTCATATATATATGCAACCGAACTACTGGGCGACGGGCTTGGGGCGACGGGCTTTGGTCGGGGGGCGGCGGGTGGCTTTGCTTCTCAAATTCATCTGACTTTATATATTGGCTAAATAATGTGTTATCCATATTGGGTGTTCCATTAGTTTGGTGGTGTTTGGTTTAGTAAATGTGAATATAGGGTTTGGATTCATGGTGTATATGTTCACTATCTCAAGGACAGTGCGAGTTCTATCAGTTGTGTGCTTCTGTATAGATGTATATATCTATACATCTAGCTGTGATATACATATGTGTATGTGACAATCTCAGTTAGCGATGGACTAGTTGCCGGTTAGCGACGGATATTTCCAGCTCCATTTGCATTAATCTACGGTACGACATGGTGATCAGGACATAGTCCCTGCAGCCATTCGACTGGCGAGGCAGAAACTATGTAGCCGTAGATAAAGTTGACTGTCTTCCGACCCTCATCCCTCGGCAATGATGATAGGACAACCTATCACTATATCTTATATAGTAGTAGATGATGTCTTAGTATTACATTAGTGAGTTCATCTTGATTCTGTTACGTCCTTCAGATACTAGATACGATAAGAACATATACTACACGTTATGTATACAGAATATAGATGATTCACACTAATGTATGCTAGAATAAATTTTGGGTTGTGTTCTGAGCCATCCGTTCTTACACTTAAAACACATAGGAATTAGTAGTGTGAGAGCGCCGGAGAAAGTGAGAGCGCCGGAGGGGGGGGAGGAGAGAGAGAGAGAGTAAAATGGTACGACATGGTGAAGTAGTACTATATTTTGGCTCCAGTTCCAGCTCTATTTGTATTACTCTACGGTACGACATGGTGATCAGGACATAGTCCCTGCAGCCATTCGACTGGCGAGACAGAAACTATGTAGCCGTAGATAAAGTTGACTGTCTTTCGACCCTCATCCCTCGGCAATGATGATACGACAACCTATCACTATATCTCATATAGTAGTAGATGATGTCTTAGTATTACATTATGTGAGTTCATCTTGATTCTGTTACATTCTTCAGATACTAGATACGATAAGAACATATACTACACCATATGTACAGAACATAGATGATTCACACTAATGTATGCTTGAATGAATCTTGGGTTGTGTTCTGAGCCATCCGTTCTCATACTTGGCAAAAAAATCGAATTTTTTATACTTTATCGGCTTTCAAAAATGTACTCAAATTACATGATGGTTCCTTTAGTTAGCTTGCTTATGTTACAATTATATTATTTGTGACTATCGATCTTACTAGATGGCACCCATGACCCGAGGAGCGGTACGTCGTTTGAGGAAAACAGTGAATGCTGAGGTGGCTCCTCCTACAGTTAAGGAGAAAGTGGCACCGGTTGCTAGTGAGACCGAGAGTTCTCTTCAAGCAGTCCTTGCAAGGGACGACATCTCTCCTCACGCCAAAAATCTCGCTTTTTCGAGGTGGTTACGTGATCGTATCACTGAGCGTTTGTGTGAGCAGCATGGTTCTCATTAGCTATTAGTACTTATTTGTATTGGACTATTTGTATTGAGTTGTTTTTGTATTAGACTATTTGTATTGGACTACATATATGAACTAGAACTGTGTCAATCTCTGGATTGTATTGGACTACGACATGGTGATCAGGACATAGTCCCTGCAGCCATTCGACTGGCGAGGCTGAAACTATGTATCCGTAAATAAAGTTGACTGTCCTCCGACCCTCATCCCTCGGCAATGTTGATACGACAACCAACAAGAGAGAATACTCTGAGAGATCCATCTGAGTATGACGTATACTCTGAGAGATCACCTTTACAAGAATGATATCAGTAGTGGAATTGAGTGCTGGAGGAGATATTATCAGAGTATACATCCTACTTAGATGGGTCTCTCACCGTTAATATTTTTTTCTGACGGCATGGTGGATGTGCTCCCTCAACAGATTCTTGCTCCGAACCAAAACTTTGCCCCGGAGCTCAAGTGGACATCCTTGGTGTTGAGCTCGAGTGAGAGGTTCCTGACAGCCTGGTGGTATCCTTTGTCAAAGTATCCGTGCTCATCCCACATTGGTTGTGGGACGAGCACGGAAACTTTGACAAAGGAGACAACCATGCTTTCAGGAACCTCTCACTCGAGCTCTACACCATGGATGTCCACTTGAGCTTCGGAACAAAGTTTTGGCTCGGAGCAAGAATCTGTTGACGGAGCACATCCACCATGCTGTCAGAAAAAATAGTAACGGTGAGAGACCCATCTGAGTAGGACGTATACTCTGATAATATCCCCTCCAGCACTCAATTCCACTACTGATATCATTCTTGTAAAGGTGATCTCTCAGAGTATACGTCCTACTCAGATGGATCTCTCAGAGTATCCTCTCCGGTTGGGTTGTGTTCTGAGCCATCCGTCCCAGGGATTTGATTCTGTATTTTGGTTTCTGAATTTTGGCTCCAGCTCTATTTGCATTAATCTACGGTACGACATGGTGATCAGGACATAGTCCCTGCAGCCATTCGACTGGCAAGGCAGAAACTATGTAGCCGTAGATAAAGTTGACTGTCCTCCGATCCTCATCCCTCGGCAATGTTGATACGACAACCTATCACTATATCTTATATAGTAGTAGATGATGTCATAGTATTACATTATGTGAGTTCATCTTGATTCTGTTACATTCTTCAGATACTAGATACGATAAGAACATATACTACACCATATGTACAGAACATAGATGATTCACACTAATGTATGCTAGAATAAATCTTGGGTTGTGTTCTGAGCCATCCGTTCTCACACTTGACGATAAATCGAATTATAACGACGGATATTAGGTTACTCTTCAGGATAATTGATGTCTATTTTATATTAATTTGGACTAGTGACCGGTTAGCGACGGATATTTCCAGCTCCATTTGTATTAGTCTACGGTACGACATGGTGATCAGGACATAGTCCCTGCAGCCATTTGACTAACGAGGCAGAAACTATGTAGCCGTAGATAAAGTTGACTGTCCTCCGACCCTCATCCCTCGGCAATGATGATACGACAACCTATCACTATATCTTATATAGTAGTAGATGATGTCTTAGTATTACATTAGTGAGTTCATCTTGATTCTGTTACGTTCTTCAGATACTAGATACGATAAGAACACACTAATGTACAGAACATATACTACATTCTAGCGTACATTAGTGTGAATCATCTATGTTCTTATCGTATCTAGTATCTGAAGGACGTAACAGAATCAAGATGAACTCACTAATGTATGCTAGAATAAATCTTGGGTTGTGTTCTGAGCCATTCGTTCCGATACTTGGCAATTAAGCCATTCGACTGGCGAGGCAGAAACTATAAGACTACTTGCATGTTTTTCCAACTTTAAATTACAAGATTACTATATTAGGTTATATAAATCACTAACGTCATCGCGGCCAATGTTTACAGTCTTGGTCTCAACTGTCTTCGATTCTATGATCCCATGCTTTCGAAAAATAGACAACGCAGACTCCATGGAATAGAATGGCCTTACATGCAAATCGTCTGTGATTATGTATCTTTCCCCTCCTTTGACAAACACGCCATCCTTGTTGCCTCCATCTGAAACCCCCTCCCATGCAATATCCTCATCCATTGTCTTACCAAAGGGACATCGAGCGCCAATAACCGAACTATACAGACGGTGAGTCTTGGTGTAGCACTCAAATGTGGGGCACCCGTAAATTTGCCGAGGTTTTAAATCATCGACATTGAGTTTTAAACCCTCACGTAGCCTTTCTGCTTCACTTCTAGGCTCAAGCAGCATCTTCTTGCAAGCTTCGGTCTCCAGATACTTAGTGTCAAGATTATGGACGCTTTCGTAGAGCATGTCAACGCATCCTAGCGTCAATTTCCTGCCGAGGACCCTAGCGACTATCCCCAGCGGTAGTGGCAGGAAGTTTTTATCGACGTACTCTGCAGCTTCCTGCCACTGCCACTGGGGATAGTCGCTAGGGTCCTCGGCAGGAAATTGATGCTAGGATGCGTTGACATGCTCTACGAAAGCGTCCAGAATCTTGACACTAAGTTTCTGGAGACCGAAGCTTGCAAGAAGATGCTGCTCGAGCCTAGAAGTGAAGCAGAAAGGCTACGTGAGGGTTTAAAACTCAATGTCGATGATTTAAAACCTCGGCAAATTTACAGGTGCCCCACATTTGAGTGCTACACCAAGACTCACCGTCTGTATAGTTCGGTTATTGGCGCTCGATGTCCCTGTGGCAAGGCAATGGATGAGGATATTGCGTAGGAGGAGGTTTCAGATGGAGGCAACAAGGATGGCGTATTTGTGAAAGGAGGGAAAAGATATATAATCACAGACGATTTGCATGTAAGGCCATTCTATTCCATGGAGTCTGCGTTGTCTATTTTCCGAAAGCATGGGATCATAGAATCGAAGACAGTTGAGACCAAGACTGTAAACATTGGCCGCGATGAGGTTAGTGATTTATTTAACCTAATGTAGTAATCTTGTAATTTAAAGTTGGAAGAACATGCAAGTAGCCTTATAGTTTCTCGTCGAAGTTGAAATTACAACTCATGTTACAAAGTGATACGATATAATTACTATGTATAGCTTCAAATTATACAATCAAACTTTATTATATATATTGTGGTTTCCTGATGTATGTCTATCTATGCCTTAGATTTTAAATTTGCTTACGAGACTACTCGTCTCAGCTACACCATTAACGGATATCATGTTGCTCAAGTTGGACCCAATCGAAGTTCGCAGTGGCAATAAAGAGTGTGATCAACTGATAGACATAACTCGGATAAAATCAGAAGACAATGCAACTACTTGTACTGCTAGGTGGCTCCTATGTAGTAATCTTTCGGATAAAATCAGAAGCCGTGGGTTTTGACATAAATCGACTTTGGCATCAACAAAGACCACAAGTCAGACGATGAATCCTACTTGTTTTGACATAATCCTCCTGTTGTCAGAAAGATGGCTCCTAGGACTCGTCGAGGTGGTACTGCTAGTCGAGGAAGGGGTCGAGGCAAGAAACCCTTGGAGGTCGACACGGAGGAAATCTCCGTCGTAAAACAAGAGCCGGTGACTGTTAAGGAGAAGGTGTTACCAAAGGTCGAGGTCAAGGAAGAATCGATGACCATCAGGGAAAAGATTGCTCCCAAGCTTGAAGTTAAGGAGGAGCCACCGTCAGAGAGTAGTAGCATCGGGACCGACCTTCCTGTCCCTACAGAAGACCTCAACCAGATTGAGCCTTCGTATGCAAAGTGGCTGATAGAATGGTACATGTCTCAACGCAACTATGATCCCTGGCTGTGAGGATCCATCGTCTGACTTGTGGTCTTTGTTGAGGCCAAAGTCGATTTTCCTATGTGTTTTGGAATATTTGTGAAAATTTTGGAATATTTGTGCTATGATCGGATTATAACGATGGATATTAGGTTATTCTTTCGGATAATTGATGTCTATTCTATATTAATTTGGTTTGGTCTACATGATTCTTGGATAATTGGTGTGCATTAAATTCGTATGTGCATATTTGGTCTATGTGATTCTTGGATAATTGGTGTACATAATATATTTGGTCTATGTGATTGTTGGATAATTGGTGTGCATTATATATTGGTTTGGTTTATGCATATTTTTACGAAAAGGGAAAGCGCTGTAATTTTTTTTCAAAATATTCTCAGTTAGCGACGGATTTGTGACCGTTTAGCGACGGTTATTACCAGTTTTCGACTACTTTTCGACGGCTATTCCGTCGCTAACTGGAGATTTGAAAATATTTCCAGGTAGCGACGGATGGTCGACAGAATATCCGTCGGCATTGTATATAGTTCGACGGAATAGCGACAACCTATCCGTCGCCCTTCTTCTGGAAATACCAAGAATTTCCAGAACATGCTCGACGGATAATCCGTCCGTATTCCGTCGATATATATCGACGAAATAGCTACGACTTATCCGTCGCCATGTTGCTGGAAATGACAAGAATTTCCAGAAGCTGATCGACGGATTTTCCGTTAGAAAACCGTCGCTAATCCGTCCTTTGTTATCGAAGGCGGCGACGGATTAACGACGGCATGATACACTCTGATACGCGATTACGACGGGTTACCAACGGAACTTTACGTCGCTATTGTCTACACAGTTCAGTACTTAATACTTGAAATGGACGTTAGTCCGTCGAAAAGTCGTCGCTAATGCTTTGTATTGTTAAGTCGACAAAACGTCGCTATTCCGTCACATGACGACTACGTTGCGACGGACAGTTATTAGCGACGAGCTGATTGCCGATGGATTGTTTTGGCCAAAATCCGTCGGTTATCGGTTGCTAATAGGAATTCCCGTCGGACTGGCGACGGACCAGGCCGTCGCTAAATCAAAAAATTTTGGTAGTAATATGTAATCCTAGTTGGCGTTAACCTAAACAACCCAAAACCCTAAATAACTAAACCTTAAACCTACCCAACCGAGCCCAATAAGCATCCTAACCTGGCCTCCCCTCTCTAAATAGCATCCATGTAATGGTGCACCTCTCACATAAGCCCAATACCACTTATTCACAAGCCCATGCACCATAGGAACCCATATATATGCACTACTTCCTCAAAACCCTAACCTTAACCCTAAAAATTACCTCTTTCTCGCCTTTACACAACCAACTACCTTTATTTCTCCCTCCATCCAGCCCACCATAGTCGCCCTCCCATCTCCCATCACCTCTATACAACCCTCCAACCACACTACAAGAAAAATGGTCATTCTTGACGGTTTATTTCTCGACGGTCGTGAAAAATCGTCGAAAAATGGGTTATCTTGATGGTTTTAGCCCTACGTCAAGAAATGACACGTTTTATATTAATTTAACAATTTTATAGCATAATAGTTGACGGTTTTAGATGATCCGTCAAGAAACATCATTTTAGCTATTGACGATTTAGTGATAACCGTCAACTAATGTATGTGCAAAAAACATGACGGGATAATTTCAGCTGCCATTTTAGTAATTTTTTCAAAACTTTTATATTTGTCGATGGTTGTGGTTCTTTTTAATTGAGGAATCCCGTAAACTTTCTCTCGATCCCCTCTTCCTTTTCTCCTCTCCCTAACCCTCTCCTCCCTGAGAGAGAGAGCCCCCTCTCCTTTCCTCTAAAGAGTCTCCCACAGCTCTTCTTTATCCTCCCTAAGAGAGAAACTTTAACCCTAGTTTTCCCTTCTCCTTAACCTTCTAGGGTTTCATCTAGGGTTTACATCTGATCTCTTTCCCCCTGTTACTCCCCGTTTTCGAAATACGTAAATTTTTGATTTTTCATGTATATGGTACCTGGCACCTGTATCTTTATTGCATGTACCCTGTATTTGTAACTGGCCATGACATGGAACAGTATCTCGTCGCGGATTAGTGTGCCACCACTTGTCCTTGTCTGGTTGTAGGCGTGGTTCACTGTTTCGATGATAGGATTTCTGAACCGTGTTGTGGTTAGGATTTTATTTAATTAATTTAATTTGTTGTATCATGTAGATTTTACATGTCATTAGTCACATGGTTAAGAGCATGCTTAAGCTTAGGGTTTCTTTGAGTCAAACCAACCCCTATATATATTCTCTTCCACACTCTCTCTCCTCATTCACTCTTTCATTTATTTTGCTCAAACAACATTTAGGCAAGTACATCTTGCACCAAATGGAGAGATTCTTGCATTTTTCATTTCTTGATTTTTCTTTGATTTGATTTGTCTATATCGTTCTTCTCATCATCCTCTACAAGTTTAGTTCTTGGAGTTTTTGATTTTAATGGCTAGTTTTGTGTAGATCTAAGTTTCTAAAACTAGGGTTCTATGGATCTTCATAATTTTGATCTATCAAATTTGGTTGTTTTCAAAAACTAATGGTCCTATGTTGTAGGGAATTCTATTCTACCCAATTTTGACCTTTAAAAAGTTAGATTTCGACTTGTTTTGAGGAAGTTATGGCCAAAACAATATTTGGACAATTTCTATATCATCTGTCCTGGTTTTGGCAGGGACGATAAATAGTGTCGCATGAATAGTACCGCAGCCGCATGAGATAAATAGTACCGCAGGAATGAATAGTACCACAGCCGCAGGGATGAATAGTGCCGCATGAATAGTACCGTAGCCGTATGAGATAAATAGTACCGCAGCCGCAGGGATGAATAGTACCGCATGAATAAATAGTACCGCAGTCGCATGAGATGAATAGTACCGCAGGAATGAATAGTACCACAGCCACATGAGATGAATAGTACCGCAGGAATGAATAGTACCGCAGCCGCATGAGATGAATAGTACCGCAGGAATGAATAGTACCGCAGCCGCATAAGATGAATAGTGCCGCAGGAATGAATAGTGCCATAGCCGCATGAGATGAATAGTGCCGCAGGCTTGCATAGTGCCGCATGAGATGAATAGTACCGTAGGATGAATAGTGCCGCATGGCTTGAATAGTGTCGCATAGTGCCTATTTTGGCTGTTTTTGGCTGTTTTAAGCCCTATTTGACTGATTTGTGGCCAGAATTTCTTCTAACTTCCAACATGAAAGTTGTAGATCTTTGTATTGGCTTCAAGGATCTTCATGTCTTACTTTAACCTGAATTTACATGTGACTTTTATGTCCCGAGGAGTCCGTGTGACTTCCTGACTTGACCATGTTCCTGACCTGATTACCTGTATACGTGCTGGTACAGGTTCTAAGTGTGTATTGAGATAAAATATTAATATGCAGTACGGTGCCATTTAATGAGTGCACTGAGGTGTGACTCTATATGCTAAGTGATCATTCGTGTTATATGTCAATACATGTGTACCCTCCAGTACAGTCATGGTAATTGGTCAGTAATAGTATCGTGGTATAATGATTGATGTTTGATGCATTACACTAAGCATAGATCTAGATTTGGGACTCCTTGAGCCGATGTGGATTCATACATAGGGTACACGTACTATGGTACGACATATAGGAGGAAGAACATGTGACCACGACATGTAATTCCATTATCAAGATAGGGTTAATCTAAGCAACTTAATTTGGTAGATGCATTGGGTGGGAACGGAATTCCGAGATCGTGCCATACTAGCCATCCTAGGTCTAGCCCTGGCGTGCCGAGTTGGCTACCACGGATACAATTTCATCCGCTTATAGTGGATGACTATATCCGACTCCTGCGTGCTATGTGTTAAATGTTTTATCACAGTGGCCCTTCGGGGGACCGGTGCATAATCAAAGTGCCATGTGCATATGTATATAATATGGTTTGGCTAGCCCTGCTGGGTTGACACGAACTGAGGATTCCTATATATGCATTACTGGGATAACCCAGGGAAATCATAGAAAGCCGTGGGATTGATTGGCCGCTTGAAAGCTGACTTGTTTCTGATATGTTTTCTTCTGTTAGCAACTGAGGAACATGGACTATCGTGGTGCGTGGTCCAACCCATATCCTTGTTTGGTTGTTGGGTTGGGCTATTGTGCTGTGATAGGCTATGGACCGAAGTCGCGAATCAGAAGCCCTTCACCTGCCCATGGTTATAGGATATATCTTATCTCGGCATGATATTGGCACCGTTTGTCCTTGTTTGGTTGTAAGGGTGTCGTATTGTCTCGATGATATGGTATAAGACTATAACTCGTGAATCATGTCTTATTATTATGCTTGGGTTTTATCTCACTCTTTTGTGCTCCCTTATGGTACTTGCTATTCGGGGCCTGACCCCATTGGTTTTGTTTGGCCAGATCTCGTAGCAGCACCAGTGGATCCAGCCTTCCATCCGAACAATGGTGCATACCAGGAGTATGGGTGCCAGGAACCATGAGTGGGTTTCTTCTTCTCCGCTATGATATCTTCTATTTTGTACTTGGCATTTAGCCACCGGTACCTGTTTAGCCGGCTGTTCTGGACATTAGTTTTCTTTACATAATTGTAATTAAATCAGACTGCAGCTGACTACGGTTATGTACTATTGACTCTCGGTACTAGCTTATCATTTTGTATAGCTAGGCTCATGAATCATATTGATGAAGCATCGGGGATACCTTACTGCTTTGTCTTATATAATCATTATTTACTGCTTCTTGTTTTGATTGATTGAGACATAGATGCTCTATGAGACCATAGGAGACTTGATTGTAGCATGCACCCCCTTGTCTCTTGACAGCCTCGATCACCGTATGACGTTTATATACCTCATATGGAGTAGCTGGCCTAGTCCGTCTCAGTATTCTGGTACTGGGGCGTGACAAGGTTTTATTGGTGGCCCATACAGGTCTGTTTTTCAGACTTGTGGGGTGTTGCGATTATAGGAGTCTCAATCAAAATATGTCCCTCTTGATCTCCTGATTTGTCTTCTCTTTCTCTCACCTTGATTGCTAACTTGATTATCATCCTCGATTCCTTTCCGTACCTGACTTTTGATACTTGTATCCTTTCCTTTAGGGGCACATTATTTTCGGCTATTGGAGGAGCCGGCATGGAAGAGAATCCAGTAGAGCAGGGACCAGTTGGAGATCAGCAAGGGGTAGCCCCTCTACCTGGACAGATTAACATCGAGAATGTTATCGAGCATGAGCTAGTTGAGCCACAGAGGCCAGAGGTTTCCATACCTCCAGTGATGCCGGTAGTACCAGTAGCACTAGATGCGCCGGTACTATTGCAGATTATCAGAGGGTTATTAGAGACCCAGCAACACCAGATGGCAGCCCAACAGCAACAACAGACCCAACAACAAGAACAGAATGTATTACTGAATCAGAGGTTACAGCTAGCTCTTGAGAGGAGCGTCAGGAATGACTCGGGAGCGTCGGAAAGGTTTTGCCGACTTAACCCGAGGTTCTTTGATTGCACGGAGGACGCTATCACGGCGGATGCTTGGCTTCAGGATATTGAGGCCATATTAACGGCAGCAAAGGTTCCAGCAGAAGAGAAGGTTGACCAAGTCAGATTATTGCTTTAGGATCTCGCCCGCGACTAGTGGGCATCAGAAGAGGTTGGAATGAGGCATCATGTTCCTTGGGATAGCTTCAGTACCAAATTTAAGGCCAAGTACTTTGGCGTGGTAGCTCGGTATAAGCTTCAACAGAGATTTATCAGCCTCAAGCAGGCTGGTAGGACGGTAGATGGTTATGCAGCGGAGTTCTGCAGGTTGAGTAGGTTTGCTCAGACGATGGTGAAGACAGAGCCAGAGCCAGAGAGAGCAATGAGGTTCCAGCAGGGACTTTACTTAGAGATTTTGCAGCTGGTCGAGGGACACGACTACCAGACATTCGATGCAGTATTGATGGCGGCTAGGAGGCACGAGCTTACAATTCAAAGGTTATCAGCAAGGACTGGAGGCCAGAAGGGGTCTCATATTCAGAGTACAGGAGGAGGAGGAGCAGTACCTCGAACGTCAGCACCAGCGCCTGGCATCCGTATTCGTGATGTAGCACCGATCCCGACAGTTATGACGGCACCAGTTCGACAGCAGCAACCGAGGCACCAGCAACGTCAGGAGGCACCAGTGGGTTGTACTTATTGTGGTAAGAGAGGGCACACTCGGGAAGTGTGTCGATTAGCGAATGGGCAATGCTTGAGATGTGGGGGTTCAAACCATCGTATAGCTACGTGCCCACAGCTACAGAGGCCAGGAGGGCCAGCTCAACAGTTTCCGGCGTTGCCAGCTCCAGAGGCAGCACCGTATCAAGGGCCAGCACTAGCAGTAAGGCCACTAGCCCAGCGCCCATTACTGATGCAAGGTCAGATGTACCGACAAGCGCAACATCTGGTAGGACCGCATCAGGTTGGACAGCAGAGGCTGCAGCAGCAGGGCCAGGGAAGGCAACAACAGAGAGTCCAGCAGGGGCAGAGGCAGGTAGAATTTAGAGTATTAGAGCAGAGGTTGGCCGAAGGCGATCAGATTATGGGTAAGTTTTGTGTATTATTCATAATTCTTTGAGTTCTATATTCGAAGAGTGAAGGCGACTTTCTCATCTCACTCATCTGCTCTCGTATCATGTGATACGTGATATTCATCATGTGTCTTGATTACGAGAGTACGTCCTGGGCAGAGTCTCGTTCTTGATTTAGTCATTGGTACCGACTTATCTCAAGCGTTTACCCTTGTCTACTTTGGGAGTCAGTGTAGGACCTCGAGGACGAATTCCTACCTAACTGACTCGGGAGGTATATTTTATTCGTATGTCTCCGATCACTTTTCTTCTAGGGTATGATTATGGTTTATATTTTTTTTAGTTAATTGTTCTTGCTTTCGTAATCTGTTTATGTGCCATGTGTTGTTTGATAATTGTGCTAGCTATGTGTCATGAGTGTATTTCATGATCTGATAGCACGCTCAACTAGCCTTATCGAAATTCCGAAGACGGAATTTTTCTAAGGAGGGTAGAGATGTCACTCCCCATTTTCGGAATACGTAAATTTTTGATTTTTCATGTATATGGTACCTGGCACTTGTATCTTTATTGCATGTATCCTGTATTTGTAACTGGCCATGACATGGAATAGTATCTCGTCGCGGATTAGTGTGCCACCCCTTGTCCTTGTCTGGTTGTAGGCGTGGTTCACTGTTTCGATGATAGGATTTCTGAACCGTGTTATGGTTAGGATTTTATTTAATTAATTTAATTGGTTGTATCATGTAGATTTAACATGTCATTAGTCACATGGTTAAGAGCATGCTTAAGCTTAGGGTTTCTTTGAGTCAACCCAACCCCTATATATATTCTCTTCCACACTCTCTCTCCTCATTCACTCTTTCATTTATTTTGCTCAAACAATATTTAGGCAAGTACATCTTGCACCAAATGTAGAGATTCTTGCATTTTTCATTTCTTAATTTTTCTTTGATATAATTTGTCTATATTGTTCTTCTCATCATCCTCTACAAGTTTAGTTCTTAGAGTTTTTGATTTTAATGGCTAGTTTTGTGTAGATCTAAGTTTCTAAAACTAGGGTTCTATGGATCTTCATGATTTTGATCTATCAAATTTGGTTATTTTCAAAAACTAATGGTCCTATGTTGTAGGGAATTCAATTCTATCCAATTTTGACGTTTGAAAAGTTAGATTTCGACTTGTTTTGAGGAAGCTATGGCCAAAATAATATTTGGACAATTTCTATGTCATCTGCCCTGGTTTTGGCAGGGATGATAAATAGTGACGCATGAATAGTACTGCAACCGCATAAAATGAATAGTACCGCAGGAATGAATAGTACCGCAGCTGTAGGGATGAATAGTACCGCATGAATAGTACTGCAGCCGCATGAGATGAATAGTACCGCAGGAATGAATAGTACCACAGCCGCATGGATGAATAGTAACGTAGGAATGAATAGTACCGCAACCGCATGAGATGAATAGTACCGCAAGAATGAATAGTACCGCAGCCGCATGAGATGAATAGTACCGCAGGAATGAATAGTACCGTAGCCGCATGAGATGAATAGTGCCGCAGGAATAAATAGTGCCGCAGCCGAATAGAATAAATAGTACCGCAGCCGCATGAGATGAATAGTGCCGTAGGCTTGCATAGTGCCGCATGAGATGAATAGTACCGCAGGATGAATAGTGCCGCATAGCTTGAATAGTGCCTATTTTGGCTGTTTTAAGCCCTATTTGACTGATTTGTGGCTAGAATTTCTTCCAACTCCCAACATGAAAGTTGTAGATCTTTGTATTGGCATCAAGGATCTTCATGTCTCACTTTAACCTGAATTCACATGTGACTTTTATGTCACGAGGAGTTCGTGTGACTTTTTGACTTGACCATGTTCCTGAACTGATTACCTGTATACGTGCTGGTACAGGTTCAAACTGTGTATTGAGATACAATATTAGTATGTACTGCGGTGCCATTTAATGAGTGCACTGAGGTGTGACTCTACATGCTAAGTGATCATTCGTGTTATATGTTGTAATGCATGTGGTTCGTATTACATATTTTTGGAATACGTGTACGTATTTTATCTTGTATTGCATGATTCCTTGCTTAGCTTTTCTTCATGGCTTGGTTTATTCTTGGGTTGGTTCGGCTTGGCTTGGTTTGCTTTGGTTCATCATGAACCAAAGGTGAACCCCTACCTACCTACCACCACCATTAGTATTTATTAACCCATTCTCCTTTCTCTCTCCTCATTACTCTTCTTCTTTTCCACCATAACTTCTTCACCTACCAGAGAGAGGGAGGTCTAGGCAAGTGCAACTTGCTTCATGGAGGAACTCTAATTTTATTTTTCCATTCTCTCCTTTACAGCATTCTAACATACTTTAGTACTTGTCATTTTTACTTTCCATGGCCAGATTCTTGTAGATATAAGTTTATCTTATTTTCAGATTTCTTGGGTTTTGATCTACTTAATCTTGTTATTTCTAAGTTTTGATGGTTCCATGTTGTAGATAATTTCGTTCTGCCCCATTTTGACCTATGGAAGTTCAGATTTGGACTCTGGATGAAGGTTTTATGGAGCTTGAAAGCATGGGTTCATGGTGTTCTTCTTCTCGAAAATTTGGAAAAGAAGAACAGTTCTCTGGCCGCATGGCAGTACTTGACCGCATGAACATTCATGCGGCAAGTCGCTCTCAGCCGCATGAGAACCTTGTACTTCTAGCCGCATGGAGTTGAGTCGAGCGCAAGTGCCTGAACTTCTCGGCACCGCATACGCCTGGAATTTCCTGGCCGCATAAGTCCTCAGTCACTTCCAGCCGCATGGGGTCCAACTCACTCTCAGCCGCATAAGCCTATTTTTCTTCTTGGCCGTATAGACCGAGTCTCTCTTAGCCGCATGGACTTCTCCACCGTCAGCCGCATATGTACCCATTCCCGCCAGCCGTATGAGGGCCCTTCTTCCTGAACCGCATATGCACCCGTCACTCCCAGCCGCATAAGCAACCACATTGACCCAGCCGTATGGGGCTCAACTGAGTTGAGCCGCATGGACCCTTGTTCCACGAGCCGCATGGATCTTTGCTCTGCGAGCCGCATGAACCCGGGTCCGTTTCAGCCGCATGAGAACCCCTCCCCCGCGAGCCGTATGGCACCTATTTCCTCCTGACCATATGCGCCCTTGACTGAACCTAGCCGCATGGGCTTCTAACTGAGCCGCATGCTCCTCCTTCTATTCCTAACCGTATGGGCTGCTTCCGCCCTCAGCCGCATGAGCTGCTCCCGTATGGATTCCTTCCTTGGCTGCATATGCCTGAGCCACATGGCTTTTCCATAGACTTGTATTCTATGATTGAATTATTATTATTTGATTTTTACTGATAACTCATGTCTTATAACCTCAACATAAATTGGGTCTCCTGGTTGAATGCTTGCACTATAATGTCCTGCACATGTACCATAAACACGACAGTGACCCGTAGTGGTGCACTCTTGATACGTAACATGACCTGATGGTGGCCCGTCGTGGCACACTCCTGACAAGTAAACTTGACATGATAAACCTAACATATCTTGATAAGCTGTTGCGACGGCTACCTGACATGACATGACCTGTATAAATAACCTGGACACCGTGGGCGATTGTGCTTGTACAAATAATCCAGTCCTATCTTGCATCATGTCTAGGATGGGACTCCTGAGTACCACGGTCAGGAGTACCTACTGAAATGGACTAAGGCTAATAACTAGATTAATACATTAGTCATAAAGAGATCTCCCAGCTACAGGCAATCCCGTTACCTGGGTGCGCTTGGGATCTGTAGCCTGCCGTCGAGTAGGGCACATTTCCAGCACACTGTCATGTGTTGCACCCTTCAAGCTACTTAAGGGTACATACATTTCCTGGACGATGGACCCACCTGAATTCAACCCCTAATTTTCGACCTGGGTAACCTGGATGGTCTGCAGGACTTGTGGCTGTGGAATAATCTCACTGCATCTTGTTAGTAACTAGGCCTGTGATAACCCTAGCTAGTTAAAGTATCAAGCCGTACTTGTTGCTTGGCTGTGATTGATTGAATGAGGAACAACCTGTCTAGCCTTGTCTTGATCCTGTACAATATTGCTACCTGTCCTGATTTCATATAATTATCTTGCCGATAAATAGTGGAAAACCAAGTTCCGTTCAGATGAAGGGTTACAACCCCGGTCCTTGTTTGGTTTACGGGTTGTAACCTGGCTATCCGAATAGTTCCATGGTTATCTCGTCGTATATCATCCTGATCTTATATTTCCAGATTCTATTTATTTATTTATATGTTGTGCTAATTGCTGGTTTTAGTTCCTAAGTGAAGCTTTCTTTGTGGCACTTGCTCTTTCTGGGATCTGACCCAGCTGGTTTTGTATGGCCAGATTTCGGAGCAGCCCCGGAGGATCAACCGACTTTCCAGCCCGATGGTGACCACCAGGCGTAACCAGGGCATCGAGTGGGTTATTTTTGGCTCTCCCACTCTATTGTAAAAAAATTTATTCTTTTGAGGCGTTTAGCCGACGAGCACCTGTTTAGCTCGATTGCACTTACTTACTGTCTGCCTACGGGCTGTAACATGATTGACAGATCCTAGGGTTGATCATGCATGAATAAACTCTTGCTATTCCTAACATTTTGTAATGACTAGCTTCATGATCAGCTGAATATGTAATATTTGGGACGCCTTATTATTGTATATTTAATGATCATACATCTTGTGACTTTTACCTACTTGCTTGTGATTGAGACACTAGGCTTGTTCATGACCATAGGAGACTGTTGGCTTGTAGTAAACCCTCATGTATCTAGACAGCCGTGACCGTATAGCGAGGTAGATTCCATTTCATATACGTAGCTGGCTATGTCTGCCCCCGCTCTCCAGTATTCTGGTTCTGGGGCGTGACATAGTTTAAGTTGTGGCCCATACAGGTCTTGTAAATCAAGATATGTGAGGGTTTACCGAATAGATGTCTCAATCAGTATTCGCACTTGATCTCTGCTCGTATCTTCTGAATCCCTGGATTCTTGTCCTGATCATATGCTTGTATCGTTGATCTGTCCTGGTCCTTCCTTATTGTTCCCTATGTTGTCTTCTTCAGCGGCATCGTTCCTGGACCTGCCGGTCAGCGAGGCAGAGCACCTCCCGTGGACCAGCCGTAACCCGGAGATCAAGCCCAACATTCTGGAGTAGCCTCCAGAGTCGTGCCTATTGAAGGAGAACCACCAGTCCAGCCAGTTCAGCCTGTCGAGCCTGATGATGGCACTTTGGTAGGTCTCATCAGGACCCTGATAGCTTCTCAGGATCGTATAGGAGACGCCTTGCACCAGGCAGTGGCAGATGCTTTGACCAGAGCCGGTCATCCAGGGAACAGCACGTCCAACAACTTCAAGCGCTTGAACCCTCCATTCTTCGACGGTAGTGAAGATGCTATCGCTGCAGATGCTTGGCTTCAGGACATCGAAGTGATTCTAGAAGCAGTCAGGACCCCAGAGAATGAGAAGGTAGCCGTGGTGCGCTTGCAGTTATTAGATCTTGCCCGCAGCTGGTGGGCAGCTCAGGCCGTTGGATTAGCAGCACCCATTGCTTGGGCGGTATTCAGAGAGAGATTCCATACCAAGTATTTTGATGCTGTAGCTCGGTACGATCTACAGACGAGGTTTACCAATCTGAAGCAGATGGGCAGGACGGTCGACGGATATGCGGCCGAGTTTTCTAGGCTCAGTCGGTTTGCTTCCACCTTGGTGGTAACCGAGTATGATAGAGCCCAGCAATTTTAGCAAGGGCTTTATCTAGAGATTTTGCTGGCAGTTGAGCAGTTTGAGCATCAGACTTTTGATGTAGTCTTGAGAGCAGCTAGTAGGCATGAGTATACCTCCCAGAGGATTGTGGATAGGGCCGGAGGTCGAAAGAGATCCCACGGCCAGATGAATCAGTCTTCAGCCCCAGCCCCGGCAGCCAGGGCTTTGACCATTGGAGCTCTGAGGCGAGTGGCCTCAGTGACGTCGGTTCAGCATTCAACCCCGATGTACCCTCAGCAGCAGCAGCAGAAGCAGAAGCAGTCTTCCGCAGTGGGATGTTCTTATTGTGGGAAGCCAGGCCATGTAGTGGCAGAGTGTTGCGGGGCACAGGGATTGTGTCTGGCTTGTGGAGCAGCAGACCATAGGGTTGGATCCTGCCTGAATAGGGGTGGTTCATCATCGTCCAACCTTTCTAGCTCTTCGGTGAGAGGACCAGTACCGGTCCAGCAGCAGCAGTATCCATTGCCGAGGCCCTTGCCACCTCAGTCCCAGGCGTTCCATCAACAACACCCCCAGCAGCATGCTCAAGTCCAAGCCTTGAGTCAGAATAGGCAGCACGGATTTCAGCAGAGGGGACCAGCACCCCAAGGGCATGGTCAGGCTATGGTGATGACAGCAGAGGAAGGATTGGCACCAGGAGAAGTAGTGGCAGGTACTATTCTCGTCAACTCCTTTCCAGCTTCAGCTTTATTTGATTCTGGTGCATCGCATTCTTTTATGTCTGCACGATTCGCGACACGGGTAGGATTGGAGCCCGAGTCATTATCAGTAAGGCTCAATATACTTACTGGTAACGGACTTGTTGGAGTTTCCCGCTAGATTGATAGAGTTTCCGATGGCCGACTATGATGTGGTCCTAGGGATGGATTGGTTGAGGAACCAGTATGCTAGAATAGACTGTCACATTGGCAGGGTTATTTTTAGCATTCCCGGAGAGCCAGAGTTTCTTTTCTCCCGAGGCGAAGTTGAACCTTCTCCTCCAGTATTGCGGATGGCAGTAGCAGGAGTGCAGTTGCCTCGGATAGTCGAAGAGTTTTCAGATGTTTTCCCAGAAGAGCTTCCAGGGATGCCGCCAGAACGGGAGATCGAGTTCACCATAGACTTGATTCCTGGGACAGCCCCAGTATCAGAGAGAGTCTACAGGATGGCGCCGTCAGAATTAGAGATCTTGTACAAGATAATTGAAGAACTTCCACTACACCATAATAGGCGATTACCCACGGTTATTACCGTGACAATTATTTTCCGTCACGGTAATAACCGTTACTAGTGAGGCGTGGTTAATATTTAGTCACGGTAATAACCGTTACAAATATTTATTTTGGTCACGGTTATAACCGTTACAAATGTTTAATTTGGTCACGGTTATAACCGTTACAAATGTTTAATTTAGTCACGGTTATAACCGTGATAAATAGTTGTTGTGGTAACGGTTATAACCGTGATATATTCCAGTTATGTAACGGTTATAACCGTGACCAATATTCAATTTGTCACAGTTATTAATGTTGCAGTTAGTTTGTTTTGTCACAGTTGTTACTGTGACTACATTATTTTTTTCGTTACTATTCTCCACTAATTGTCACAGTTATAACCATGACAATTGGACTATTTAAATTAAAAAAAAACTGCATTCAATTGGTAACTAAACAATAAACAACACGTCCAATTTCACAATATTCCACTTTCATAATAATTCAACCATACCAAATCAATAACTAAACCACGAAATTTTTAATAACAATTCCGAGCAAGTAACTAAACCACATAATTTGCAATAACAATTCAACCATTCCAAACTAGAAACAAAACCACATAATTTCGAATAACAATTCAACCATTCAAATTAGTAATTAAACCACATAATATTTGATTAATAAACAACTGAACCACAGGATGTTCAATAGCATCCATACGTTAATATTTTAATAAGGAAACATTCCATTGTTGGTTTCAATGACAACAAAACAAGGCTCTAGATGCATGAAGCAAACCACAAAACATTTCAAACTTGTGTTTTTGGATAATCAAGACGAGGCTCTCTTGAGGAAGAATGAAAGTGCTTGCATCCATGCTAAAACTGTACATATTCCTGCATGTAAGAATAAAAGAAGTATCAAATAAAAGGATACAAACTAGTAAAAGAAGATTAAGAAAAACAGTTGCTTAATAGAATTTTATAACCTGAAGTACTTCTGAATCTAGAGATGAAAAACAAAACAAAATAATATAAAATACAAGATGACACGAGCTCATTCACAAAAAGATATGACCTGCAAAAATAATAGAACATAATTAAGCAAGTGAAAGAAACCAAAAAAACAACACAAAGATTGATTGGGGACTTTGGGGTTTTCTGTTCTGCACTTGTGCAGACCATTCTCAACTGGTTTTGTCCATAAGCATACTGTCCCCTGCCACCACATTGATTCAGACCATAGAAATAAGGTTCAGTCAACTAAATTTATGATGATCAGTCTCCTCACTCTTTTGTTCAGCCATTTGGGAGAAAGGGAGAGGTAGCAGCTAGCACCACAGACCAGTCCATGACTTGGTCTGTGGATATGGGAAATACAAGGAAGGAGACTTCAATACTTAATGTATCAATCATGAGTGTGAGTTATTGTGTATCAATTAATTACATCTATCCATGTGCCTGTAGAGAACAACCATTATAATCACCAAGGATATATATTATTAACTCACAGACATGCCAATGTAAGAATATTATTAACTCACAGAATATTATTAACTCACAGATATGCTTCATCAAAGCCAACAAAGTTCTTTTTTTGATATTCCACACCATCAGTAAGCTGAGGCAAAGAACTCTGCCAAATGACGAAGACTCCTGAGTTGATGATGGTGTTAGGAAATTTCTCTCTATCCTTAAAATTAAAACTTTTACTTGCCAACTCATTATGGAAACACATGGATGTCTCTCTTTCTATGTAATTAAAATGACATGAAAAGGGCAAAGAATGAGAACAGCCATGAAAGCTAAACCAATGAAGTATTACACTTCACCACGAAAAGACTCTGTCCTAGTTAGGAAGTGTTTAACAGAAAACATATGAGCTTAGATATATGATATCCCAGCAATGTGAATATCAAATCTTATTTTCTTCCTGACTACTCTCGTCTCGTGCATAACTGCACATATGAAATGTGAATATCAAATTAAGAATCAAGCTTGTATCATTTTTCAACAGTAAGGATAAATGTGCTGACCAATATAACATTCTGCAACATCATACTAGATACCTGAACTAAATGGGTAATAATAGAAATCAAACATCATCTCTAATACCTTGCAGAGCATAATTCGAGGAGAAGAAAACAACAGTCATAATAGGCCCAAAAACTGCCTGCCTGAGAACAGTCATAATAGCGTATAAGAGTAGCTAGAATAGAATCCCAAAAACATCCGAGGAAACAAAGTATAGTGTTATAAGTAAAAAATAAATGTGCTGCAGAAGAGTCAATTTTTTTCCAGGTAAAAAAAATGTGCTGCATTCTCCTGGTAAAAAAGAAATATGCTGCATTCTCCAGGTAAAAAAGAAATGTCCTGCATTCTCCAGGTAAAAACAATCTCCAAAGAGGCTTATGTTTCAGTCAACAGGACTATCATCTTGAGTATCGGTCCAATACCATTCAAGTTTAGTCCCTCCATTCATGCATCCTCTTAGTATCAGTTAACTGATACTCTAAATTGAGTATCAGACCTTGGTAATTGAGCCAATTGCAAATCCCCCATCAGTTATAATGGAGGGACTAAACTTAGGATTGAGCCAATTGCAAATCCTCTTTCATCCATACATGAAAGAATCGTAGGATTGAGCCAATTGCAAATTCCCCATCAGTTATAATTGATAGTCTAAAACACCATCTAACTGATGCCAACAGTCTAATACACGAGCCCCCTTTATTGTGGATACTGGGCAAGGACTGAATTAAATGTCTGAACAAATAGGTTGTATGTTCTATTAAACATTCAGTCCATGGGTTTTGTACTTACTTACTACTTGCCCAGTCCTTTGGTCGTATGTTATCAATAAATAGGCATGTGTGTGAGTTTCAAATGGGAAGCCAAGTAGACATAAGATGAGATAACATATGGGGTCGGGAAAGTGCAACAGGTTTAAGAGTCATTGGCCATGCATGTCATAGAAAAAGGGGAGGTGAACTGCATGTAGGCAGCAGGACATGCTGGTTAGAGTCATTGGCCATGCAACATATGGTTTAAGAGTCATTGGGGTCAGGCAAGGGCAAGTGCAACAGGTTTAAGAGTCATTGGCCATGCATGTCAAATTGAGCGTACCTCTAAAAGTACACCACCAACCTTCCTCCGAAGCGCTCCATACTGCGTAAAGGAAGCTCAAGATCAATATAATCACATAAACACTTTACTATCAACACATACTTATCGTTTGTATATATATACCTGTTGTTACAAATATCGGAGCCGTTTGGCTCCCTAAACAAGAAAACCTCCATCAGCTATTTCACAAAGAAAATATATTCCATCTTGTGGACCATCATAAATTGTTGCTTCTGGCTTTATCACCTCGGACACATAAACGATTTTCTCATCATCTTGCACTTTTCTTCCATGACAGGTAGTGTGAGATGCTATAAATCCCTTGGCTACATCCTCTCGTTCCCGTCCAAGTAAAATAACATTTTGTTTTCCTCCAGGAGTCGGTCCATCATTGTTATCATGGACAACATGGCCATTATTGTTGTTACCATGGACAACAGGACTATTATTGTTGTTACTAGGGATACGACGGACGGTATTCAAAACAGGATTCAAACTTCCTGTAGTTTTACCGATATGCACGGAGTTAGACGCCCCTTCTGTCTCGGGCGTGCCAGAAGCAAAAATTGGATTTTGAGTAATTTCTACTTCAAGCATCAAAACAAGATCCAATAAGTTTATTTAGGACATATTCTTAAGATGCATGTTTACTTATTATATGTCAGTAACAGGTATGAGTACGCCTGGAGGATCAGGAGAGGTTACAATAGTTGGATAAGAATTTAAGTTACAGAAGGACTCTGAACTCCATTATATGAGATCCACAAAAGAAGATATGGATAGGGAGGATGTGCTTGCTTGCTTAACCAACAAAAAAAAACAAATTGCATAGCTAAACATGTTTTGTTGGTTAGTTGGTGCCACTAACATACTAAATTTGAACTTTTATCAATCCATCATCCATTTAAGAAGAAAAACAACTAATAAAACTTCAACACGTTTTGAATTCTTCAGCATTTGCAGGTAGGAAAGTCACAAGGATTTGAGATAGTGCTGATTTATATAAAAATAAGCAATAATTTCCTTTTTCATCTTGATCTATTGACAGATATTAAAAAAAATCTTAAAATTTCTCTTAGAGAGTAATTCCATATCGACATCGCACCACTCACCAGCAGACAAAAGTATCCTCTGAAATGAAGGACCTGGAGTGAATCCCTCGTGAAAACAAGCAATTTCATAAAATCCAATGACATGTAGAGAACATATATCATCGACTGAAATTTATTCCGCAAAAAAATCACCAGCTCCTCAAGCACAACGTTATCCCCTTCAAGAACATACAAATTATCCCCCTTCAATTTGTCATTTTCACACATGAGACGACAAATCAAGTATTTCCTTGAGCATATCCTCCTCGGAGAACTTATGAATATTTTTATACATGATCTCTCTGCATCAAACCAACTACCTCAGCTTTCGCGAGGTGAATCAGAAACATGATTGCAGGAGAATTTGACATAATTAGCATGACAAAAACACCATTCCAACTCCTAGCTGAAACATATCCGGTAAGCACATACAAGCATTGGAACTTACAAAATTAAAAGTATATTTTGTTCCAGTCGTGGACCCAGAATTTTTTTTTGGTGGTGGTGGTTTAATTGTATAAACTGGGCTTCCTTTTATAGGATACCTACATACTTTCTATCAACTACTGATGATCATTAGAAAGTTTATTTTGTGGTGGTGGTTTACAAATTTATTTTCTCACCATAAGTTTCTTCTGGGCAACCCCAATCCCTTAAAATAACACAATGAAATAAAAGATTTTGCAAGCAAAAAAAACTCAAGCTCCCCAAGAAGAAAACTTCATGGCAAAACACAATTAATAACACAACAAAATAGGCATGGGATATAGGTCCATTTGGAGAGATGAAACTAAGTTACAGCCTATAAGAAAAAATCTGCACATTCAAAGCATAGGATCCAAAAAAAAAGGACAAAATAGAGAGAGAAGGATACCTAGGTAGGTCGCTCGTGGCAGGTGGTCTGCTCGAAATCAGAGAGGGAAAGAAGAAGACTCGAAACCCTAAAATCAAACTAAAATCAGAGAAGACCAAAATCAGAGAAGACTCGAAACCCTAACCAAATAGGCACTGATTGTAGGGAAGTACCTGATTCTCCTGACCAAACCCCTAAAATTGGAGGGAAGCCCTGATTCTCCTGACCAAACCAAAATCAAACAATAATTATACAAAAAAAAAACCTTTGTCGAGAGAGAGGGAAAGAAGAAGCGGCGAGAGAGGGAAGTACCTTTGTCGAGAGAGAGGGAAGTCTTCTCTGGTTTTGGTCGAGAGAGAGGGAGTCTTTTCTGATTCTCCTGTCGAGAGGGAGTTTCTCGGATTCTCCTGTCGATCGAGAGAGAGAGGGAGTCTTCTCTGAGAAGAACCGAAGGATTAATTTTATCACACTTTCGTTAAAAAAGAGGGAGGGAAAGTGAAAACACTAAAAATTTCAGAGGGAAATGAAAGAGGATTAGGTTTTATCACACTTTCTCCAAAGCATGTGATGTAGATTTTCTGGAAAAAAAATAATTGTCCTCACGGTTATTAGTGTGACTATAATAAAAATAATAATAAAATATAAAATATGATTTTTAGTAACAGTTTTTTAGCTATTGTCACGGTTATAACTATTACTATTTTGTCACGGCAATAACCGTTACAAAGCGTAAAAAATATGTGTTACTAATTGTCTGTTTTGGTGTAGTGTTCGAACCAAGGGATTCATTCGTGCTAGTGGATCGCCTTGGGGAGTCCCGATGCTTTTTGTGAAAAAGAAGGATGGTACATCCAGGTTATGTGTTGATTATCGTACCTTGAACTCAGTGACAATCAAGAACAGATACCCTCTCCCGAGGATAGATGACTTGTTTGATCAGCTCAAAGGGGCAGCAGTATTCTCGAAGATCGACTTGCGCTCAGGATATCATCAGATCAGAGTCAGAGAGCAGGACATCCCGAAGATAGCTTTCAGATCTAGATATGGGCATTGGGGTTCCTAGTTATACCATTTGGAGCGACCAATGCGCCGGTTGTATTCATGGATCTCATGAATTATATTTTCATGCCTTATTTGGATCAGTTCGTGATTGTGTTTCTGGATGATATCCTGGTCTATAGCAGGAGTGAGGCAGAGCATGAGCAGCATCTCCGTGTGGTTCTTCAGATTCTCAGGGAGCACCAGTTGTATGCCAAGTTCAGTAAATGCGAGTTCTGGCTCGATCGCATTTCGTACTTGGGTCACATCATCACTCGAAGAGGAGTAGAAGTGGATCCCCAGAAGACTGTGGCTATTGAGTCGTGGCCGGTGCCTAGCACAGTTGCAGAGGTTCGCAGTTTTCTCGGATTGGCCGGCTACTACCGGCGATTTATTTCAGACTTTGCTCGGATCTCAGCGCCATTGACCCAGTTGACCCGTAACGAGGTACAGTTTGCTTGGACAGCAGAGTGCCAGGATTCATTTGAGAAGTTGAAGCGAGGCTTGATGACGGCTCCCATTCTCACACTTCCAGATGGAACTGGAGGATTCTTATTATATTCTGAGGCTTCAGGTAGAGGCTTGGGATGTGTTCTGATGCAGCATGGGAAGGTAATAGCTTATGCGTCACGACAACTTCGTAATCATGAGAGGAATTACCAACCCATGACTTGGAGCTGGCAGCAGTAGTGTTTGCACTTAAGTTGTGGAGGCAGTACTTGTACGGAGATAGGGTGGAGATTTTCACCGACCACAAGAGCCTGAAGTATGTGTTCACCCAGAAGGATCTTAATATGCGTCAGAGGAGGTGGCTGGAGCTTCTTGTGGATTATGATGTCAACTTGCAGTATCATCCCGGGAAGGCCAACGTCGTTGCAGATACATTGAGCAGGAGAGCCGGAGTTTATTTCCTAACAGCACAACCGAAGCTATTAGCAGATCTTCAGAAGATGGGTATTGAAGTTGTTCTCCCTTCCAACATGGCATTGATGGCCAGCATGCAAGTTCAGTCCACCATAGTCGAGAGGATCCGGATGGCGCAGTCAGCAGATTCCAAGCTTCAGCGACTTAAAGCAGTGTGAGGCAGGGCGGCGACCAGAGTTATGTATTCATGAAGACGGTACACTTAGGTATGGTAAGCATCTTTGTGTACCCAATGGTGATATCAGATAGGAAATTATGGCAGAGGCTCACAGTTCCCAGTATTCCATTCATCCTGGTGGTACGAAGATGTACCGTGATATCCGTTAGCACTTTTGGTGGAATGACATGAAGAGGGAGATAGTCCGGTTTGTCTCTCGTTGTTTAGTCTGCCAACAAGTTAAGGCTGAACATGAGAGGCCCGCTGGACTTCTTCAGCCCTTGTCGATTCCAGAATGGAAATGGGAACATATGACCATAGATTTTGTGACCGAATTGCCTAGGTCCCCAGCTGGTCGAGATGCTATTTGGGTTATAGTTGACAAGCTAACGAAGGTAGCTCACTTCCTCCCGTTCAGAGTTGGTCAGTCGACAACTCAGTTAGCAGAGATGTACCTCAGGCAGATTGTCAGGTTGCACGAAGTGCCAGTCAGTATCACCTCGGATCGAGATTCAAGATTCACGTCGCACTTTTGGCGTAGCCTGTAGGAGAGTTTGAAAACTCGTCTCCAGTTCAGTTCAGCATATCATCCGCAGACAGATGGTCAGTCGGAGCGTACAATCCAGACTCTTGAAGATATGTTAAGATCTTGCACACTCGACTTCGGTGGTTCATGGGAAGATCACCTGAACCTGGTGGAATTCTCGTACAACAACAGCTTCTAGGCCAGTATCCAGATGGCACCGTTCGAGGCACTGTATGGTAGGAAGTACAGATCCCCGTTAGCCTGGAATGATGTTGGAGAGAGGCAGATGCTTGGTCCAGAAATGATTGCCCATACAGTTGAAGTGGTCAGAAGAGTCAGGGATCATCTTCGAGTTGTCCAAGATCGCCAGCGCCATTGGGTCGATTCTCATCGGCGCTCTCTCGAGTTTTCTATCGACGACCATGTATTCCTGAGGATTTTGCCTAACAGTGGCATCATTCGTTTCGACGCACAGGGAAAGCTTAGTCCTAGGTATATAGGACCGTTCGACATTCTGGAGCGAGTAAGAGATGTATCCTATCGTCTCGTTATTCTGTCGCCGCTACGTGAGGTGCATGACGTGTTCCATGTATCCCAACTACGACAGTATATCCCGGATCCGAGCCATATCCTGGATCATTCGGAATTGGTTGTTGGTACCAACCTTTCGTATGAGGAGAGGCCCGTGTCTATATTAGACCGAAGAGAGAAGACGCTCAAGAACAAGACCATTAAGTTAGTCCGAGTCGCTTGGGGTCATCACTCTTTAGGGGAGTCAACGTGGGAGCGTGAGGATGATATCCGATCGCGGTATCCTAACTTGTTTGACTCGTGAGGTATAATGTCTTCCTTATGCCTCATGCCTTTGATTCCTTGCTTGAATGAGTGATTGCTTGCCTAGTTATAGCTTGCATGTGATTAATATAGCTTGTCCTCGTCTCTCTAGCCTCTTAAATAAATTCCGAGGACGGAATTCTTTTAAGGTAGGTAGAGTTGTAATGCATGTGGTTCGTATTACGTATTTTTAGAATATGTGTACGTATTTTATCTTGTATTGCATGATTTCTTGTTTAGCTTTTCTTCATGGCTTGGTTTATTCTTGGGTTGGTTCGGCTTGGCTTGGTTTGCTTTGGTTCATCATGAACCAAAGGTGAACCCCTACCTACCTACCACCACCATTAGTATTTATTAACCCATTCTCCTTTCTCTCTCCTCATTACTCTTCTTCTTCTCCACCATAACTTCTTCACCTACCAGAGAGAGAGAGAGGTCTAGGCAAGTGCAACTTGCTTCATGGAGGAACTCTAATTTTATTGTTCCATTCTTTCCTTTACAGCATTCTAACATACTTTAGTACTTGGCATTTTTACTTTTCATGGCCAGATTTTTGTAGATCTAAGTTTATCTTATTTTCGGATTTCTTGGGTTTTGATCTACTTAATCTTGTTATTTCTTAGTTTTGATGGTTCCATGTTGTAGAAAATTTCGTTCTGCCCCATTTTGACCTATAGAAGTTCGGATTTGGACTCTGGATGAAGGTTTTATGGAGCTTGGAAGCATGGGTTCATGGTGTTCTTCTTCTCGAAAATTTGGAGAAGAAGAATAGTTCTCTGGCCGCATGGCAGTACTTGACCGCATGAACATTCATGCGGCAAGTCGCTCTCAGCCGCATGAGACCCTTATACTTCTAGCCGCATGAACTTGAGTCGAGCGCATGTGCCTGAACTTCTCGGCACCGCATAAGCCTGGAATTCTCCGGCCGCATAAGTCCTCAGTCACTTCCAACCGCACAGGGTCCAACTCACTCTCAGCCGCATAAGCCTATTTTTTTTCTTGCCGCATAGACCGAGTCTCTCCTAGCCGCATGGACTTCTCCCCCGTCAGCCGCATATGCACCCATTCCCTCCAGCCACATGAGGGCCCTTCTTCCTGAACCGTATATGCACCCGTCATTCCTAGCCGCATAAGCAACCACATTGACCTAGCCGCATGGGGCTCAACTCAGTTGAGCCGCATGGACCCTTGTTCTACGAGCCGCATGGATCTTTGCTCTGCGAGCCGCATGAACCCGGGTCCATTCCAGCCGCATGAGAACCCCTCCCACGTGAGCCGCATGCCACCTATTTCCTCCTGACCACATGCGCCCTTGACTGAACCTAGCCGCATGGGCTTCTAACTGAGCCGCATGCGCCTCCTTCTATTCCTAACCGCATGGGCTGCTCCCGCCTCAACCGCATGAGCTGCTCCCGCATGGATTCCTTCCTTGGCTGCATATGCCTGAGCCGTATGGCTTTTCCATAGACTTGTATTCTATGATTGAATTATTATTATTTAATTTTTACTGATAACTCATGTCTTGTAACCTCAGCATAAATTGGGTCTCCTGGTTGAATGCTTGCACTATGATGTCCTACACATGTACCATGAACACGGCAGTGACCCGTAGTGGTGCACTCTTGATACGTAACATGACCTGATGGTGGTCCGTCGTGGCGCACTCCTGACAAGTAAACTTGACATGATAAACCTGATATATCTTGATAAGCTGTTACGACGGCTACCTGACATGACATGACCTGTATAAATAGCCTAGACACCGTAGGCGATTGTGCTTGTACAAATAATCCAGTCCTGTCTTGCATCATGTCTAGGATGGGACTCCTGAGTACCATGGTCAGGAGTACCTAATGAAATGGACTAAGACTAATAACTAGATTAATACATTAGTCATAAAGAGATCTTCCAGCTACAGGCAATCTCGTTACCTGGGCGCGCTTGGGATCTGTAGCCTGCCGTCGAGTAGGGCACATTTCTAGCACACTGTCATGTGCTGCACCCTTCAAGCTACTTAAGGGTACATGCATTTCCTGGACGATGTACCCACCTGAATTTAACCCCTAATTTTCGACCTGGGTAACCTGGATGGTCTGTAGGGCTTGTGGCAGTGGAATAATCTTACTGCATCTTGTTAGTAACTAGGCCTGTGATAACCCTAGCTAGTTAAAGTATCAAGCCGTACTTGTTGCTTGGCCGTGATTGATTAAATGAGGAACATCCTGTCTAGCCTTGTCTTGATCCTGTACAATATTGCTACCTGTCCTGATTTCTTATAATTATCTTGCCGATAAATGGTGGGAAACCAAGTTCCATTCAGATGAAGGGTTACAACCCCGGTCCTTGTTTGGTTTACGGGTTGTAACCTGGCTATCCGAATAGTTCCATGGTTATCTCGTCGTATATCATCCTGATCTTTTATTTCCAGATTCTATTTATTTATTTATATGCTGTGCTAATTGCTGGTTTTAGTTCCAAAGTGAAGCTTCCTTTGTGGCACTTGCTCTTTCTGGGATCTGACCCAGCTGGTTTTGTATGGCCAGATTTCGGAGCAGCCCCGGAGGATCAACCGACTTTCCAGCCCGATTGTGACCACCAGGCGTAACCAGGGCATCGAGTGGGTTATTTTTGGCTCTTCCACTCTATTGTAAAAAAATTCTTTTGAGGCGTTTAGCCGACGAGCACCTGTTTAGCTCGATTGCACTTACTTACTGGCTGCCTACGGGCTGTAACATGATTGACAGATCCTAGGGTTGATCATGTATGACTAAACTCTTGCTAGTCCTAACATTTTGTGACGACTAGCTTCATGATCAGCTGAATATATAATATTTGGGATGCCTTATTATTATATATTTAATGATCATACATCTTGTGACTTTTACCTACTTGTTTGTGATTGAGACACTAGGCTTGTTCATAACCATAGGAGACTGTTGGCTTATAGTAAACCCTCATGTATCTAGACAGCCGTGACCGTAAAGAGAGATGGATTCCATTTCATATACGTAGTTGGCTATGTCTGCCCCCGCTCTCCAGTATTCTGGTTCTGGGGCGTAACATATGTCAATACACGTGTACCCTCCAGTACAGTCATGGTAATTGGTCAGTAATAGTATCGTGGTATAATGATTGATGTTTGATGCATTACACTAAGCATGGACCTAGATTTGGGACTCCTTGAGCTGATGTGGATTCATACTTAGGGTATACGTACTATGGTACGATATATAGGAGGATGAACATGTGACCACGACATGTAATTCCATTATTAAGATAGGGTTAATCTAAGCAACTTAATTTGGTAGATACATTGGGTGGGAACGGAATCCCGAGATCGTGCTATACTAGCCACCCTAGGTCCAGCCCTGGCGTGTCGGGTTGGCCACCACGGATACAGTTTCATCCGCTTATAGTGGATGACTATATCCGACTCCTACGTGCTATGTGTTAAATATTTTATCACGGTGGCCCTTCGGGGGACCGGTGCATAATCAAAGTGCTATGTGTATATGTATATTATATGGTTTGGCTAGTCCTGCTGGGTTGACACGAACTAAGGATTCCTATATATGCATTACTGGGATAATCCAGGCAAATCATAGAAAGCCGTGGGATTGATTGGCCGCTTATAAGCTGACTTGTTTGTGATATGTTTTATTCTGTTAGCAACTGAGGAACATGGACTATCGTGGTACGTGGTCCAACCCATGTCCTTGTTTGGTTGTTGGGTTGGGCTATTGTGCTGCGATAGGCTATGGACCGAAGTCGTGAATCAGAAGCCCTTCACCTGCCCATGGTTATAGGATATATCTTATCTCGGCATGATATTGGCACCGTTTGTCCTTGTTTGGTTGTAATGGTGTCGTATTGTCTCGATGATATGGTATAAGCCTATAACTCGTGAATCAGGTCTTATTATTATGCTTGGGTTTTATCTCACTCTTTTGTCCTCCCTTGTGGTACTTGCTATTCGGGGCCTGACCCCGCTGGTTTTGTTTGGCCAGATCTCGTAGCAGCTCCAGTGGATCCAGCCTTCCATCCGAACAATGGTGCACACCAGGAGTTTGGGCGCCAGGGACCATGAGTGGGTTTCTTCTTCTCCGCTATGATATCTTCTATTTTGTACTTGGCATTTAGCTACCGGCACCTGTTTAGCCGGCTGTTCTGGACATTAGTTTTCTTTACATAATTATAATTAAATCAGACTGCAGCTGACTACGGTTATGTACTATTGACTCTCGGTACTAGCTTATCATTTTGTATCGCTAGGCTCATGAGTCATATTGATGAAGCGTCGGGGACGCCTTACTGCTTTGTCTTATATGATCATTATTTACTGCTTCTTGTTTTGATTGATTGAGACATAGATGCTCTATGAGACCATAGGAGACTTGATTATAGCATGCACCCCCTTGTCTCTTGACAGCCTCGATCGCCGTATGACGTTTATATACCTCATATGGAGTAGCTGGCCTAGTCCGTCTCAGTATTCTGGTACTGGGGCGTGACACCCCCTCTCTCTAATGGCGGATAATTCTCTTCGTCCTACAACAGTATTCTGCCGTCTTCCGACGGGATTGAGCTCACGAAGCAGTGGGCGCAGGAGATCGCAACGAAGCTCTTCAGCGACACCGAGGCCAAGCGGCCCAAGACCGAGAACGGTGCTGGAGCCTCGGCCGAGAAGGGGGAAATGGCGGATGCCTCCAAAAGATGCGGTTGACGCATTCGTCGGCATCAGCGATGTCGTCAACTCTGTCGCTGTCCTGAAACTCAAGGTCCGTCTCCTCCAAATTTCTAGGGTTTGTATTGGTTATCATTAGGGTGGAACAACACCCATGATTTTCGAAGGGACGGAGCAGCACCCGCGATCCCATTCATCCAACAAAGTATTTTTAGGTCCAGATCGGTTCCTATTCGTTCTTTCGAGCAGACTTTGGTAAGCTGTAGCTTCCTCTTACATCGATTATTTTAAAATCAGATTGATCCTCCTCATAGTTGAGTTGATCCTCTTTCTTTCTCAAAGCACCACGTTGTTTTTATGACTTGTTTTATTTAGATCAAATGAATTGTAAAAAACTTTCGATTCTTCATTGTGTCAGTGCTCAAAAATTTGTTGTGAGAAGCTAACTTTAGAGGCTTCAATCTCGCTGCTCAACAAAGTGTTTTCTGATCCAGTGGATCCTTCTCATTGTTAGTAAGACCAACTCTTCTCTTCTAAAGTTATGTTCAATGATTTTATGAGGTATCAGTAGAATCTTATGGAGGACAATTTGGTTGACATCACTGAAGGCTGGTTTAAGATAAGTGGGTTATTCTATTTATTATTTACATGATATTCTCCGTATTGTATGGTGGATGTACATTGCATACTATTGACATACATGGTAGTTTTTTAGTGAGAATTTTGTTTGACACTTGTAGATTATTTTGAGATTGCAAAGTTGCATACAGTTTATGGAAAAAAAGAAAGAAATATTTGTCCGACACAAGGTGTTACTCAAAAGAAGCATGGCGCCTTGTAAAGTTGGTTGTTATTCCATTCAGGTAATACTCTTTCCATTAGGTATACATTTTGCTACATCGGCCGATCAATACATATCCGATATGGCTGATACTAATACCGCAAAAAAAGGGCTTTTCTGGATTAAATGTTGTATCAATTATCATTTATATCAATATTAATTAAAAAAGCTACCCCTTTGGAAGAAAGAGTGATCAAGAGTAAGACCACTCTGTCAGAAGCATCTCCTTTTTATAATCTTAGTGAATTCCTTAACGAAGTCCACGGGTGCCTCAATACATGCAATTCTTTCTTCAATATGAAAACTTTTCAAATCTATATATCTATGATTGGAGGTGGAAAGATGTAAACTTTTTTAGAAGGGTGAAATCCTAATTTATGTCAAAAGCTTTTTCGAAGTTGAGCATTGCTGATTCTACATTTCATTGATTACATCAATAAACCACGATTAGTCCATCGACGATGCGACATTGCCAAAGATTTTTCTGTTGGAAAGAAGGCAGATTGAGAGTCTGAGAATTATTCATAAGGTGGTTAGTATTTATGGGTAATACAGGGTAGGGGATTGAATATAACACTTTGAAATTCAACAAATATGCTGGTAATATTTGATGGGTTCCAATTGGTACTAGAATGTTTACTGAATGAGAACACAGTTTTAATACCCAAAATATCCAGTTTTGATAGGATGGAAAATGCAAGTGAATGGAAGTATTATCGATAAATGTGGTGCTCTTGGAAGTATTGGTTTTTGTTCAAGGACTGTAGTTGGTGATACAGTGGAATAAGTTAGTATCAGGTTCACCTGTCTATCCGGTGGATTGAAATCGCTATCACGAGTGAATGAGCCAAGCCTTTGTATCTCTGCTTTTTTTGGAGTTGGAAGTAGTCTTAGATTGTCAATGCCATTTTTAGGATTTTAAGTGTTGATTGCATTTCATGTTAAGTTTTTTTTTGTGTTTCTTAAAATACATGTGGATATATTTATCTGTAACCTATTCTAATCTTTTATCTGTAACGTATTCTAATCTTTTACCAAGCCTTTGTATCTCTGCTTCTCAGGATACCATGATGATGGGTGCCGACTATTTAAACCGAAGCTGAGATTGCATCTCTTCAGGCTGATGGTGATGTCCCCATTTGTGTTGGACATAATACAAAAGATAAGGTGAGAATTGGGATCACTTAACAAAATAGATTTGTTGATTCCAGACCTTATGAAATTTCTTAATTCTTGTCCCACAGGAACTGTATTATTGACATGAATGCTAGGATCATGGCAAATGTGGTGATCACAAACAAATATGTAAGTGTTGATCCTCTAAATAGTATAATCATATTGTCATCATCAATTCGGATATTGTCACACATTTGAGGTATAGTTCTTGAATAATATTGTGTTTATTATATTTTTCAGCTTACTTTGTTCCTTTAAGAAAGCACATTCCTGGTTGTACATGCAAATGATTGGCATGGAAGATGTATCACCAGAGAAGCAGTCAAAGTACCTGGCAGCATTTCTCGATAAAATGGTCATGTAACGTGACATACAAATGCTCTTTCTATCTCTCCTCTCTTACCAATTGAAGAAGCTATGATATATGTTAACTGTTCGGAGTAACCTAATTCACATATCAATTACTTCTTAATATAACAGTAACTCACGTATCAACTACTTCTTAAGCCATCAACCATTTTGTGCACCCTTGTTTATTTCCTGTTTGAATTGGTACCAATTCAACTTGTTCAATCTTATTTTTTTTTGTCAGGTTTCAATCATATCCAACCACTAATATAAATTTTTTCTGTATGGTAGGTATTTATATGATGTTCTGACAATAAAAAATATCCCCATTGTACAAAACTAATAAGGTGATAGCACAATCAAAGGAGTTCATCAGGAAACAGTTGGAGAAGGAAATATAAGACTCTTGCACTCTTGTTTACATGAACCACTGACCTTTTTTTTTACAAAGATATGATATGCTTTCTTTTTTTTACTACTGGGGCCTTGTATTTTAAAGTATCTTGATACAAAGTGATGTGAACTTATTTACTATTTGATTTATCCAATTATTCAGGTTTCTTTATTTGGGTGGTATGTGCTACTATTTGTTCTTGGCAAAGTGTGTAAATTTTACTATGTCATTGATTTCACTATGAAATACATATGGCAACATGTCCTGCTTGCCAGTCCTTGCTGAAATAACAAAAACCACAAAAACCCATAAATCGAACCTCCTCTTTTACTTGGTAGAGGAAACCAAAAAATAACTTAAATTGAGGAAGAATTGGCCCTTGTGTTTTGGATCATCCACATAAATCCATTTTATTTGTTTTCCAGTCACACCATGGCTTTGTCTAAAGCAATAACTTAAATTGAGGAAGAATTGGCCTCTGTATGTTTTGGAATTGGCTTACATAGAATCCATTTTTTTTTCTGTTGGGCTGTATCAAAATAAGCATCTACTTTTATTATTATTATTGTTTACGCCAAATGATTAAATATATTTCTTTTCTTCTCTCAGGAACTACATGAAAAATGAAGGTGCTATGAATATGGGAGGGATGTGCTCCGGCCGGACTTGCTACCTATTTCGGTTTTATTTGTATAATTATCAGTTTTGGATGTTTAAGATGTATGAAAACTATATACATTGTTTGAATATGTTTGTGGTTGGACAAGTGTTGGATGTTTGTGGTTGGACGTGTGTTGGATGTGTTGGAAGTTTGTGGTATATGAACAATATACAGTTTATTAATATAAAAATTGGATTTTATAGTTATTTGATGTATGTATATCTCTGGATTGTTGATATTATGTGTGTGTTCGATTCATAAAATATAATTATAAATGAAATTTTGGTTATACAAAATTTAGCTTCTCTTGATGGTTATAAAACGTCAACAATTAACTCAATCCTGATGCAAAAGGGCCTTCATTGACAGTTTTCAACCGTCATCTAGGCCAGAGTCAAGAAACGTTTTCACCTACATTGACGGTTTCTAAAAACTGCTATCTTGAAGGCTAAAAGCAGTCAAGAAAACTACTTCATATGACGGCCAAAGCCGTCAAGAAAAGTCCTGCCAGCGACCATCAAAAAAAAGGGATGGCTTTTCTTGACTTCGGCCTACTTGACGGATCCGCAACTGTCAAGATACCGCTTTCTTGACGGGGAAAAACCGTCAAGAAAAGCCTTTTTTCTTGTAGTGCCATCTCCATCATCCAAAAGGCTTCTTTTACACCATCTCCTCTCCACCTTTCCATTGAAACTCCATAAACCACCATCTTCTCCATTAAAAACCTCCATGATCCCATTATTGTCACCATCTCCAACTCACCAAGCAAGGAGTAGCAACCCAAGCACAAACAAGAAGGTGTGTTTCTTCAACAAGAAGAAGCATCACCATCCAATTCTCTAAATTTTCGGTAAAGAGCCAACCTTTTCTATCTCAACCCCCTATGCCATGCTCTTTTATGTGAAACCAGTGTCTTAGAACCCACTATTTGTTGTATTAATATCCATCTTATGTTGCATGATAGATTGGTGAAAGAATTGGAAATTACGGTAGAAGTAGTTGTTAGTTTTTGGTGCGATTGTTTGAGAGTTTGCTATTAAACTTTAAATATGAGAAAATATATATTTTAGTTTTAGAATTTAATTATTTTTAACATATATTTATGGTATTTATATGTCCAAATCTGAACCCTAAATTTGTGTTCCATTAAATTAGGTTCTTGATTTTATTTTTGGCATAGTTTGACACATAAATTAGGGCTGATTTTAGGATTTAAAAATAATATTTAGTTATGAGTTTTAATTATATTTTAATCTATTTTTATGTGATTTTGGATATATATAGGTCATGTCCATTGTTTGGTAATATTTGGATAGGTTCCGGACAAAATTAGTAGGTGTAAACCGTAACCATGAATTATACCTAAAAATCTAAATATCGAATTCAAAGGTTAAAATCAGGATAATTCATATTTAAATTATATTTTTATGATATTTTTATATAATTTATATGCATGTCCTTGTGTTGGGGACATAGCCTCGAATTTTGGAGGTCAAAAACCATAAAACTAGGTCTAGGTATCCTCTCAAAGCATGTAGAGTTATTGTGTTCGGAAACCCATGTGTCATATGTATAATTAGAATATTAATAATAACTTTTATTATTATGTGAATTCTTTGTAGGCTTTAATTCTGCAGATTCAGCGGGGACTTGGACGACATACAAGTATACATTGTCGAACTGTATAGTATTTTCATGCATTTTCTACCTTGTTGTTTCTTTTATTTCATACTTGGTTTCCTGTTTCTTATGTTCATCTCATTTTTATTTTCCTCCCTATATGTGCACATACGTTATTTTTCATTTTGTATATATCACTGCTATTCCTGTATAGATCCTGATAGTGTGCTTATTCCTGTGCCACGATCACTTGATATACCTTGACCTAGACTTGACATGTTTGACTTGACTTGACTCGTAGTTCTAGGCAATGAGATTGTTATTAGGCGTTGGATACACTTGACCACTCTCGATCGTTAGCCCCTATCGAGTTGCGATAAAGACTTAATATAGGTGGTGAATCTCCATTGAGTTGCGGTCTATAGGGACGTTAGCTCCAGCGAGTTGCGGTTTATCTCGATTTGCTTGCAGTTACATTTATTAGCAAGACTCTTGACAACATGTCATTTTTTCAATTTACATCCTTTTATTGTTCTTACTTTAGTTTTTTGCTTTTTGTACTATTTCATGTCTTTTCATGCATGTTACTTACTACCAAAGTAGGCTTGTATATTATGTATCTTACTATGTCCCCTGAGGACTTAGACTTTTCTATAGGTTTAGACAAGGTACGTCCAGGTGCAGACAAGGTATACCCACAAGTTTAAGGATCGACACCAGACCCCGGTACGGTTTCCACGGACAAGATTGGAGAATGGACCTAGTTTATTGGAGCATGACTTAGTTAATTTTATTTCCTGTCTTTATATTATTTTGTGTCTATTAATAGTGAATTTGTCTCCACCGGGCGTGAACTTATTTCTTGATGAACTCGGATCGTATTTATAGTTCTCATTTATTTATTTGATTCAGTTTATGTTTATTACTATGGATGAAATTTAGTTTGCCCATGTTAGTGATAATGTCTTGGACTAGAGTCTTTAATAGACAACTTAAGTTCATACTTGAGGGTTTCATAGATTGGGTTTGTTCTTGAGTGTGTACTAGCTGACCGGGTCACGTGCTAGTCCCTTGAGTTTTGGAATTGGGCATGACACTTGTAGTTTAATAACAAGATTACAACAGACATAACAAATTTATGATGATCATATGGTAGTGAGGAAGGACCTTACAACATTTTGTTGGAGTAAATCTAATTTAGAATAGAAGAAAACTAAGCACGAACTGGTCTATGTCTGGTCTCCCTGAAGATGTTAACATAGCATTGTATTTAAGCTATGAGGATTTACCTCCTCGTATAAAACAATGTTTTATCTATTTTGCATTATTTCCTGAGGATTTTTTTATAAACTTACATACTTGTCAAGTATTGGATCTCTAAGGGGTTTGTTGGAGAAGAAGGAGCTATGACACTTTTATAGGAGAAGAATATTATTGGGATTTAGTATAGAGGAGTTTTATTTAAGATATGCAGAATGCATGATTTATTATGGTTACTAGAACAATTTTTAACCAAAGATGAGAGATTACTTGTGCATAAAGTTCTAAATATAAGTAGCACTTTCATCCTATTAGTGAAGCCATTGTGCTGCATATCTATTGTTGGTGTGAGACATGAAGAAATTCGACCAACGTTTGATATCCTAAAATAGGAAATGTTGTTGATAACTCTTTGACATTTAGTTCATAGGTCGTAGATATAAATATTATTAACGACGTTATTGAACATTTCACGCAGTTGAGGGTGTTGGACTTGGACAACACTATAATTAGTACTGCATAAACTGAATGGTTGCCACACTTTGTAGGAAATCTATACATCTTAAGTATATTAATCCCTTTGGATCTTATATAGGGGAACTACCGAAAAGAATAGAGGAACATGTAAATCTACAGTTTATGATCCTCTGAGATTGTTATTGTGAAGTTGAAAAACCTAACTGTCTTAATCTTTAAACACTAGTGGAAGGCACGCCTATTGGAATTTATATATTAAAGAATCTCAAAACACAATGGATTTATAGTGAGTGACAAAGAAAGAGACTGTGAGTTGTGGGGCTTCTTCGAAGAAGTGAATTCTTTCTATGTCTCACACCTACAATAGAATTTTTTTTAATGCACTTAAAATACCTTACAGCCTTCGATGATGTCAATGACTAGACGAGGCTGAAATTAGTAGTCTTTACTTGGTAGTGACTAAGAGAGGCTAAAATAAAAAGTCTGGACATGGAAATGGCCAGGTGGGGCTAAAATTAGTAATCTAGACTTAGCAATCACCCTATGGATGTCCCTCCACCCACACTTGGCAATGATGATGCGACGATCCATCACACTTCTCTAGTGTGCAGTTGATTACTTTTCTTAGCTTCATATTATCATGGTGCTTCTAGTTCTGCTCAATAATATATACTACACATATTTGATGAGAGCTTATGATACTAAAAATGAGCATAACTTAGATAATCCTAGGTAGTGTAAGCAAGAAAGAACAGAATTTTGGTTGTTGTTTGAGCCACCCACTTTATAGGTATAAAGTGAATGAGGTTTAAAAATTGAAACCTATAGTGAGTCAGCTATATATATTGATTTGTATGTATATTGGAATAATAATATCAATCGATACCGATATGTAGTTGATACTTAAATAACAGTATTTTGATGGATAGCTTATGTACTATCCAGTCTAAACAATGTGTATCCATATTTGTAGAAGTATATAAAAATGGATATGAATTAATACTTGTGGTATCGTTCGTAGATGTACAACTATTGTCCTAAGAACATGTACGACATGAGGGAAGAATTTATGCAACGGGTAGATGCATTCCTTCAGTTCGCCAAGTCGTTCCTCCAATACATGGAATGTACCAAAATCAATTATCTATGTGTGAGATAAAGACGATATTCAGATATTCCATCGTATTTGAAGGGATTCACGTCGATTCATTGGACCTTATACGAACAACTTGTGTCGTTAGCATCGGAGCCAAAGCCTCATATGGAGACGTATATTGATGTCCACGGTTATCCTATTAAGACAAGGACAACTTTCAACATAGTTTTCGATGTTGTAGGTCTTAATTCGATCTAGACAATCATTATATAGAGGAGGCGCCGAATGTCGATGCTACAATAGAAACGACAAATGAGATGGATGAGGTCACTCCAATTGAGGATCTATTATTGCATCAAGATGATCCTCCATGAGCTCCTCCGAATGAGATGAGGATGGGGATCTGGACCTACAAGCCTATGAAGTAAGTTAACTAACTTACATTTGGCTCGGTTACATTGTTTACATTTTCATTCTCATACATATATTCACTTGTTCCTTAATTATCATTGTATATGTATCGACCCTTGACAGTTTAGGGAGAACTTGGCCAGTTTCTGAGGTATAACTATGGTGGTCCTTGGATCAACAATAGTGATGCTTCATATGAAGAGAAGCATTTTTGGTTCGAGCACTTTAAGGTGAAAGTAAATTCAATTTTAGTTTCAATTTAACAATTGTATATGTATTTTTCATTATGCATATATTATATAACTTAATACAATACATTATAATATTTTGCAGAAATCATATTATTACCCACCATACTAGGTTAAGGTGATCGAGAGATAATTTCCTTCAGTCATCGCCAAGCCGATTAGAAATGCGATCAATGATCAGAAGGCTCGTCAATGATTGGGACAATCAATCCAAGGATGGATCACGCTTGGGTAGTAAACTACGATGATGACTAGATTCGACGATGGGAAGTACAAGAAAAGATTGAAGAAAGCAAAGGCAGTTACGAGCAAGGAACAAGCGGTGTGGTGGGTCAATTTTGATGATTGAGCATTTCTGTCAAATGGTAAGTGATTAGTTTAGGATATATTATTTTACTTAATATAGGATAAATGTGTTTGCATTTAATAATAATAATAATATTAATAATTAATGTCTTTATTTTTAGGTACAGAGGGGCGATGATCCTGCCATGGTGACCTTCTTCCTGGCCACCATCAGAAAGATGGAAAACTCATCGATTAGAGGGCATCCAGAGCTATGCAAGTATTACACAACAAAAGTATATATATTTTATTAATTTTATTATGACTTAGAAAATATTCAAGTAGATTCATATAACTGTTAGGTTACTTAGATATTAGTATTTAGATGTACGTCATGTAGATAATAATTATTAAAATTATCGAGAGATGCGAATAATATATGATGAGTACGTTAAACTCCCTGTGCTAGCGACTTAACTGGCTACTACCGTACTACCAAGGGAGAGGCTGGCACTTACTTGCGGGCCTCTCAGCTCCATCAAATGATGAGCAGTGGATAACCGTCACTGGTATTCTTCAGTGGGGTATGTACTACGATATGTAACTATACGACACCTATGTTCCGACACGAACCTCCAGGAAAAATATATTTATATTATTAACTTTTAGAAAACAATTATGACATGACATAAATATGTCATAAGATCATTGTCCCCTAAACTAGGATTCAGGAGACTAATTTGGCAAGATAGGAAACACTAGAGTATGTAGCAGAGGTAGAAGCAGAAGTAGTTGCACCACTTTTATCAAAAGTCTGGAATAACTAGCGCATGACTTTGAGATTGACATAATTCGGGCGATCTGGTAGGAAAGAAGTTAGGAAGTCTCGTGAGTTCTAATTTGAATTATATTGACTAAAAGTTATTGCTCCTCCAATAGCTCAACCAAGATTCCTCTTGGAGGAGGGTTTCTTTCGGGCTCTCTTAATTTTGCAGGGTTCAAAACGGGAATCTTCTTCCAACATTTGTCTTCAGTGCGTCCTGGGAGTTAGTAATAGGTACATTCAGGAAGTGGCTTACCATCACGTCCTAATCTTCTTCCATGTCGACCAACTTGGACAACTGTAACTAAAGCTGATTGTTCTACAACATCAACTTTCTCAACTTTAGCAGGAGAAGCGTTCATCGCTCTCTTGCGATCTTTCTCATTCTTCATCAGCTCAAAGACCTAGTCAAGTGACTAAAGGGGAGTGCACAAAACTTGTATCATTTAAAGTGTGAGTTCTACAGTATGAGTTCTACAGTATGGTTCTCTTTGTAGAATAAAATGACATCGCTCAACCCTATCGATCCTCCATACAAGTCTTCCTTCATTTATTGTCTTAAAGTGTGAGTTCTACATTATGGTTCTCTTTGGTGAATTGTGTCTTATTATAGTCCCTGCAGCCATTCGACTGGCGAGGCAGAAACTATGTAGTCGTAGATAAAGTTGACTGTCATCCGACCCTCATCCCTCGGCAATGATAATACGACAACCAACTGGAGAGGGAAGGACATAGTCCCTGCATCGATTTGGATTAGTAAATGTTAATATGGGATTTGGATTCATGGTGTATATGTTCACTGTCTCAAGGACATAGTCCCTGCAGCCATTCGACTGGCGAGGCAGAAACTATGTAGCCGTAGATAAAGTTGACTGTCCTTCGACCCTCATCCCTCGGCAATGATGATACGACAACCTATCACTATATCTTATATAGTAGTAGATGATGTCTTAGTATTACATTATGTGAGTTCATCTTGATTCTGTTACATTCTTCAGATACTAGATACGATAAGAACATATACTACACCATATGTACAGAACATAGATGATTCATACTAATGTATGCTTGAATGAATCTTGGGTTGTGTTCTGAGCCATCTGTTCTCACACTTGGGAAAAATTGAATTTTTCATACTTTATCGGCTTTCGAAAATGTACTCAAATTACATGATGGTTCTTTTAGTTAGCTTGCTTATGTTACAATTATATTATTTGTGACTATCGATCTTACCAGATGGCACCCATGACCCGAGGAGCGGCACGTCGTTTGATGAAAACAGTGAATGCTGAGGTGGCTCCTCCTACAGTTGAGGAGGAAGTGGTACCGGTTGCTAGTGAGACCGGAAGTTCTATTCATCCAACACCGGTAGCTAGTGAGACCGAAAGTTCTCTTCATGCAGTCCTTGCAAGGGACGACATCTCTCCTCGCGCCAAAAATCTCGCTTTTTCGAGGTGGTTGCGTGAACGTATCACTGAGCGTTTGCATGAGCAGCGTGGTTCTCATTATCTATTAGTACTTATTTGTATTGGACTATTTGTATTGGATTGTTTTTGTATTAGACTATTTGTATTGGACTACATATATGAATTAGAACTGTATCAATCTCTGGATTATATTGGACTATGACATGGTGATCAGGACATAGTCCCTGCAGCCATTCGACTGGCGAGGCAGAAACTATGTATCCGTAGATAAAGTCGACTGTCCTCCGACCCTCATCCCTCGGCAATGATGATACGACAACCAACCGGAGAGGATACTCTGAGAGATCCATCTGAGAGGGACGTATACTCTGAGAGATCACCATTACAAGAATTATATCAGTAGTAGGATTGAGTGTTGGAGGAGATATTATCAGAGTATACTTCCTACTCAGATGGGTCTCTTACCGTTAATATTTTTTTCTGACGGCATGGTGGATGTGCTCCCTCAACAGATTCTTGCTCCGAGCCAAAACTTTGTCCCGGAGCTCAAGTGGACATCTTTGGTGTAGAGTTCGAGTGAGAGGTTCCTGACAGCATGGTGGCCTCCTTTGTCAAAGTATCCGTGCTCATCCCACATTGGTTGTGGGACGAGCACGGATACTTTGACAAAGGAGACCACCATGCTGTCAGGAACCTCTCACTCGAGCTCTACACCAAGGATGTCCACTTGAGCTCCGGGACATAGTTTTGGCTCGGAGCAAGAATCTGTGGACGGAGCACATCCACCATACTGTCAGAAAAAATAGTAACGGTGAGAGACCCATCTGAGTAGGACATATACTCTGATAATATCTCCTCCAGCACTCAATCCCACTACTGATATCATTCTTGTAAAGGTGATCTCTCAGAGTATACGTCCCTCTCAGATGGATCTCTCAGAGTATCCTCTCCGGTTGGGTTGTGTTCTGAGCCATCCGTTCTCACAGAAGGTCCTGTTTTGGATTCTATATTTTGTATTTTGGTTTCTGTATTTTGTATTTTGGTTTCTGTATTTTGTATTTTGGTTTTTGTATTTTGTGTTTTGGTTTCTGTATTTTGTATTTTGGTTTCTGTATTTTATATTTTGGTTTCTGTATTTTGTATTTTGTATTTTGGATTTTGTATTTTGTATTTTGGTTTCTGTATTTTGGCTCCAGCTCCATTTGCATTAATCTACGGTACGACATGGTAATCAGGACATAGTCCCTGCAGCCATTCGACTGGCGAGGCAGAAACTATGTAGCCGTAGATAAAGTTGACTGTCCTTCGACCCTCATCCCTCGGCAATGATGATACGACAACCTATCAAAATCCTCGACTCTCTTTCGCTTCTTGGATATTGACCCAGCTTCCAATCTCTCATTTCCCTCCGGGTCCACTCTACTCCTAATCTCTTCCTCTTTTATACACGGATCTACAGAATCAATACCATCCAAGGAAGGCAAAACTGAATCAGTATTGTCTTCCGGATCGTCCTCATCAAGGCATAATGGGCTGCTCAGTGTGCCCAGCTTCTTCAACTTCTCGTTGGCTGCAGAGTCGAAATGGAAACGGGTCCTCTTTGTCGGCTCGGAGCTCTGACTCACACTCGTCGCCGCGCTACCGGTTTTCTCTCCTCCTCTGACGCGGGTCATAAGAAAAGAAATTTCGTACCTCTTCTTCACATAAACATCATTGCCGCCTTGTACTCGAGCCTCCTCGTCTGTGACGCTATCCGACTTTTCGGTGCCTACATTGTCACTCGAATCTCCCGTTCGACTTGTATCGTCCTCTTCTTCGCCTGTCTTTTCGCTCCCTGTCTTGCAATCATCTTCTATCACCGCCGACTCATTCGACTCCTTCTCCGATGACTCCAAGAAGTTGGATAGCGTCACAGACGAGGAGGCTCGAGTACAAGGCGGCAATGATGTTTATGTGAAGAAGAGGTACGAAATTTCTTTACTTATGACCCGCGTCAGAGGAGGAGAGGAAACCGGTAGCGCGGCGACGAGTGCGAGTCAGAGCTCCGGGCCGGCAAAGAGGACCCATTTCCGTTTCGACTCTGCAGCCAGCGAGAAGTTGAAGAAGCTGGGCACGCTGAGCAGCCCGTTATGCCTTGATGAGGACGATCTGGAAGACAATGCTGATTCAGTTTTACCTTCTCATATCCTCCACCATGGCTATGGACCCATCTGCTCCTCCCTACTTCCATTCTTCTTATTTGACTCTCTCAGACACATATGATATCCAGCTCAAGTGTAGAGTCGGGGGAGAAGAAGTGGACAGAAAGAGGAGGGGGAAGCAGCACAGCCGGCGGCATGACCCGGAGGAAGTACAGAGGTTTTCTTCAACATACTTAGGAGAACTATAAGGATATATCTTTTCACAATATGTCATCTTGTCAAAGACCCTTAATGTGACAACCATGTTACCGCGGTGTCGGAAGACTAATATGTCATAATTTTCTAAGCCGTGTGTTTTGACATAATCCTCCCAACTCTTTTCTCCTATGTCGTAATCTTGCATTATTATATAGAACTGAAATCCGGTTGGAGGATTATGTCAAAACACACGGCTTATAAAATTATGATATGTTAGTCTTCCGATACCGCGGTAACATGGTTGTCACATTAAGGGTCTTTGACAAGGTGATATGTTGTAAAAAGATATATCCTTATAGTTCTCCTACGTATGTTGAAGAAAACCTCTGTACTTCCTCCGGGTCATGCCGTCGGCAGTGCTGCTTCCCCCTCCTCTTCCTGTCCACTTCTTCTCCCCCGACTCTACACTTGAGCTGGATATCATATGTGGCTGAGAGAGTCAAATAAGAAGAAGGGAAGTAGGGAGGAGCAGATAGGTTCAGAGCCATGGTGGAGGAGATGAGAAGAAAAATGCTTGATCAGAACTTGAGGTGGAAAAGTTGTGACGTTGATAGCGTGAGAAAGGGAGAGGGTAGAAAAGATCTTCTCTCCCGACTCTACACTTGAGGTGGATATCATATTTTGGTTTCTTTATTTTGGCTCCAGCTCTATTTGCATTAATTTACGGTACGCCATGGTGATCAGGACATAGTCCCTGCAGCCATTCGACTGGCGAGGCAGAAACTATGTAGCCATTGATAAAGTTGACTGTCCTTCGACCCTCATTCCTCGGCAATGATGATACGACAATCTATCACTATATCTTATATAGTAGTAGATGATGTCTTAGTATTACATTATGTGAGTTCATCTTGATTCTGTTACATTCTTCAGATACTAGATACGATAAGAACATATACTACACCATATGTACAGAACATAGATGATTCACACTAATGTATGCTAGAATGAATTTTGGGTTGTGTTCTGAGCCATTCGTTCCCATATTTTGTGTGATTGTTGTAGACTTGGTTATAGGGACTGAAACCTGTATACAGCGAGAAATGGACATTCTGTGATTGTTTGGATCCTATTCTACAGTGAGAAATGGTTATCTTTTTAAACTGCAGGGAGAAATAGATATTCTGTATTTTATTTTTTTATTTTTTTTGCAGATTTAGCGACGTTTACCGACGTCCTCCGACCCTCATCCTTCGACAATGATGATACGACAACCTATCACTATATCTTATATAATAGTAGATGATGTCTTAGTATTACATTATGTGAGTTCATCTTGATTCTGTTACATTCTTCAGATACTAGATACGATAAGAAAATATACTACACCATATGTACAGAACATAGATGATTCACACTAATGTATGCTAGAATGAATTTTGGGTTGTGTTCTGAGCCATTCGTTCCCAAACTTGGCAATTAAGCCATTCGACTGGCGAGGCAGAAACTATGTATCCGTAGATAAAGTTGACTGTCCTCCGACCCTCATCCCTCGGCAATGATGATACGACAACCTATCACTATATCTTATATAGTAGTAGATGATGTCTTAGTATTACATTATGTGAGTTCATCTTGATTCTATTACATTCTTCAGATACTCGATACGATAAGAACATATACTACACCATATGTACAGAACATAGATGATTCACACTAATGTATGCTAGAATGAATTTTGGGTTGTGTTCTGAGCCATTCGTTCCCATACTTGGCAATTAAGCCATTCGACTGGCGAGACAGAAACTATGTATCCGTAGATAAAGTTGACTGTCCTCCAACCCTCATCCCTCGGCAATGATGATACGACAATCTATCACTATATCTTATATAGTAGTAGATGATGTCTTAGTATTACATTATGTGAGTTCATCTTGATTCTGTTACATTCTTCAGATACTAGATACGATAAGAACATATACTACACCATATGTACAGAACATAGATGATTCACACTAATGTATGCTAGAATGAATTTTGGATTGTGTTCTGAGACATTCGTTCCCATATTTTGTGTGATTGTTGTAGACTTGGTTATAGGGACTGAAACCTGTGTACAGCGAGAAATGGACATTCTGTGATTGTTTGGATCCTATTCTACAGTGAGAAATGGTTATCTTTTTAAACTGCAGGAAGAAATAGATATTTTGTATTTTATTTTTTTATTTTTTTTGCAGATTTAGCGACGTTTACCGACGTTTACCGACGTCCTCCGACCCTCATCCTTCGACAATGATGATACGACAACCTATCACTATATCTTATATAATAGTAGATGATGTCTTAGTATTACATTATGTGAGTTCATCTTGATTCTGTTACATTCTTCAGATACTAGATACGATAAGAAAATATACTACACCATATGTACAGAACATAGATGATTCACACTAATGTATGCTAGAATGAATTTTGGGTTGTGTTCTGAGCCATTCGTTCCCAAACTTGGCAATTAAGCCATTCGACTGGCGAGGCAGAAACTATGTATCCGTAGATAAAGTTGACTGTCCTCCGACCCTCATTCCTCGGCAATGATGATACGACAACCTATCACTATATCTTATATAGTAGTAGATGATGTCTTAGTATTACATTATGTGAGTTCATCTTGATTCTGTTACATTCTTCAGATACTAGATACGATAAGAACATATACTACACCATATGTACAGAACATAGATGATTCACACTAATGTATGCTAGAATGAATTTTGGGTTGTGTTCTGAGCCATTCGTTGATAGCGACTCCGAAAGTATGCGTCACAATACGTCGCTGATAGCGACAAACAGCGACATATTGCGACTACCTTTAGTGTAATAAAAACCAACGTCGTTGATTTGTCGGAAAACGTCGCTAGTTTTATTAGTTCGACGACGTTTATCGTCGCAAAGATTATTACGTCGCCGAATATTAAACAAATACCGACGCTTTGTGACGTATTTGCGGACGTCGCTTATTTCTGATAAAAAGGGTTTCCTCGGTTCGACTTTTCATTTCTTCCTTTCTCCAAATTTTTTGTTCCCGCCCCTCTTCCCCGACCTCGACGACAGCCCGACCCCCTTCCCTCCGGCGCCGCTCATCCTCCTCCTCCACCGCGAGTCCCTTCTCCTCCCTCCGACGAGCACCTATCACTATATCTTATATAGTAGTAGATGATGTCTTAGTATTACATTATGTGAGTTCATCTTGATTCTGTTACATTCTTCAGATACTAGATACGATAAAAATATATACTACACCATATGTACAGAACATAGATGATTCACACTAATGTATGCTAGAATGAATTTTGGGTTGTGTTCTGAGCCATTCGTTCCCATACTTGGCAATTAAGTCATTCGACTGGCGAGACAGAAACTATGTATCCGTAGATAAAGTTGATTGTCCTCCGACTCTCATCCCTCAGCAATGATGATACGACAACCTATCGTTATATCTTATATAGTAGTAGATGATGTCTTAGTATTACATTATGTGAGTTCATCTTGATTCTGTTATATCCTTCAGATACTAGATACGATAAGAACATATACTACACCATATGTACAGAACATAGATGATTCACACTAATGTATACTAGAATGAATTTTGGGTTGTGTTCTGAGCCATTCGTTCCCATACTTGGCAATTAAGCCATTCGACTGGCGAGACAGAAACTATGTATCCGTAGATAAAGTTGACTGTCCTCCGACCCTCATCCCTCGACAATGATGATACGACAACCTATCACTATATCTTATATAGTAGTAGATGATGTCTTAGTATTACATTATGTGAGTTCATCTTGATTCTGTTATATCCTTCAGATACTAGATACGATAAGAACATATACTACACCATATGTACAGAAAATAGATGATTCACACTAATGTATGGTAGAATGAATTTTGGGTTGTGTTCTGAGCCATTCATTCCCATACTTGGAAATTAAGCATGTGAAATAGAACTGATTATGTTTAGTTTGTCTTACGATACAGATTTGGACATTGCTAGAATGATTGTTGTAGACTTGGACATTGTGTGAATTTTGGGTTGTGTTCTGAGCCATTCTAAGAACTGGACATTGTGTGATTGTTGTAGACTTGGTTAAAGGGACTGAAAGCTGTGTACAGTGAGAAATGGACATTATGTGATTGTTTGGATCCTATTCTACAGTAAGAAATAGGATTTTTAAACTGCAGGGAGAAATAGACATTTTGTATTTTATTTTATTTTTTATTTTTTTGCAGATTTAGCGACATTTACCGACGTCCTCCGACGTAATTTTGCGTCAGTAAACGTTGGTAGATAATTAATATTATCCAGGCTACCGACGTTTAGCGACGTCAATATATGTCGGAGGTCGTCAGTAAACGTCGGTGCACGTCGGTAATTATCCCCAGGAATTCCTAGGATTTACCGACGCTTTGCGACTTTGTACATGTCACTAAATCACCGACGACCCGACGGTAATTCGTCGATAAATTTACCGACTCATAGCGACACGAAATATTACGTCGCAAAGAGCGACGACACGACGGTAGACGTCGGCATTATACCGACGTATAAATACGTCGGCGAACGTCGGTAATTGCGACGTTTGGCGACGTTTAGAAGATCAGCGACTTACATTTCGGCGACCAGTCCGAAACGTCGGTAATTTCGTCGCTAAATATTTTTAGCGACGAAAATTGTTGTTTTAGCGACGTATTTAGGCGTCGCTAAAATGACTTATTCTAGTAGTGAAGGAATGTCTTGATCCGCTCCTACTAGTTGGGTACGAGTACATGATATGCATATACGTATTCTGATACTCCTATTAGGAGTTCAAAATATATACACTAAGTTGTCTATAACCTCAACCAACACATATCCATTATACACACAGATACACACACACGCACGCGCGCGCGCACGCACGCACGCACGCACGCACGCACGCACGCACGCACGCGCGCGCGCACACACACACACACAAGTTACTTCATATACAAATCCCCAAAACTAATGAATTACGAAAGAACAATATAGACTATAAGTCTTAAGTACATACCATCAAAGATCAAAACTCTTGAAATGTAGCAACTTTTGAGAACAAACATGTTGATGTAAGATCGACCAATTCAGTTCACCTTTTGTTGTTCAAAGTTAAGACTTTCGACAGAAGGACTAATAGAGTTGTATATCTGATAAATAGTGATATTGCATGGGGTTTTATTGATTACAGTATCCGATATAGATTCAAGGTGTACTTCAAATTTATGGCACAATCAACATGACAATTTTGGAATGTAATTAAAGTTTAGCACTATATATCACCTAAAAATTTGCATGGATAGGCATAGCGTTCGATTTAGACACTCGAGGTTATGTTGTGTATGTGTATGTTGGACTTCAAGGATCAATGGAGGATCATTTACATCTACTAGAGTTTTCTTATAATAATTTATATCATGCGAATATTGAGATGCGACCATTTGAGGCCTTTATGGATGTTGTTGTGGTACACCATTATCATAGGAAGATGAAGGTGAGAGATCTCTTTTGCGACCCAAGCTGGTGGGGGATGAAACAAAGAAGGCCAAGCATATTCGAAAGCGATTCTAGTAGCCTAAGGTCGATAGAAGCATTAGACATACAATCATCAGAGACCATTTAGGTCCTGATATATTTTGTATTTTGGCTAAAGGCTACGCATGTATTATGGGTCTTTAGACATATCTTATATATTTTGTTATATTTTGTTAAATGACTTTTGTGTGTTGAGATAGAGATTAATGGTTGACCTTAACAAATATGCATGCTAGTATACCCTCACACTATGGGTACTTATACGTATTATGGGACAACTTATACGTATTACGTTGAGTTGGAGCTTACATGGTATGTAGCTGGTCATTGACATGTGTCCAGTATTTCGAAAGGCAGACATGAATGCTAGAAAGCGATCCGATGTAGTGTGACTTGTGGGGAGATCTTGTGCATAACGGCAACCGTTCTAATCTACCCAAAAGTTTAGAAGGAACTGCAAATTTTATTGAGATATCTTTTTATTCCTTTTCCCCCTTCATATTCTAATAGGTCCACCATTCTTATCTCCAACTATTTTAGTTTCAGTGAAGAGGAGAAAAGAAATAGTCAATGTTGAGTTTTACAAATTGAAAGAATTTCAAATGTACCTTTCTTCTATTCCGTCTTTATGTTTTGTAAATTTAAATTCGAATTGTATAAAAAGAAATTGTTAGCCAATTATTTTACACCCTGTAACAAAGATTTTTTTTTTCATGCACCTCAACTTTAGCGGTGGTTTTATGTATAATTTTCCATGATATTGTGTCTTGAGCACATGATTGGTTGTTAGTAGAAATATGTCAGCCATCAAACATCAGTAAAGATATCATGTTTATGTAAAAGCTGTCCATTTTTGTTCATCCACCGAAACTAGAATATAATTAGATGTTAAGGGTGCGTTTGGTTGCCCTTTTTAACTCAACACTCTGAGTTTAAACATCAAGAGAAGAATAAATAGCATTTGGTAAGCATTTGAGAAACACTTGAAAATATATTTTTACAAAACAACTTTTAAACTTAGTTTTGAGAAAGCTGAAAAAAAAATGTTTTTCGAAATCTGTTTCCTGAACAGAGATGCAACTCTCTCTCTCTCTCTATCTCTCTTCCCTCTTCCTTTGTCTCCATCTCTACCCCCTTCTCACCTCTTGCGCCTGCCTACCCCTCCCTTTCCTCTCCGCAAGCTTACTTGCCTCCTCGGGACAGGGCTCGAGGGCCGGGAGGGCCGCCGCCACCAGGGCCATGTCGAGGGCCGGGAGAGCTCAAGGGTAGGGGCGAAGCTCGAGGGCCGGAGGGGCGCCGCCACAGCTTCACCGACCAGCAATGTCTCCGGCAGAAAGGAAAAAAAGATCGATCGAGCTCCTTAGACATTCTGCACAGGAGCTTCGACCAATTTCTCCTTGGAGTTTCCATCATTAACAGCCAGCTAGCTGCAGTTTATCTCTTTGGTGGTTGGACGCTGTTGCCTGAGTCAGACACGGTGATTGCCGAAGGGGTGATCCAACGGATAGTTGATCGTGTGCTTAGGGGTCGGACCGGAGCACAGTTGGAGTGATTGTGTCGACACAGACACATAATTTGAATAGAATTTGGGTGGACACATAAATTGTGGTGGACATAGAGATGGCCAAAAAATATTTTTTAACAATTGGAGTGATTGTGTCGACACATGAATTTGAGCAGAAATTGTGGTAGACACATAAATTGTGGTGGACATGAGCAGCCGTGGACACGTTGGAGATTGGACACAGTTAATTTTTTTAAACATAACTACAAATATTTTATAAAATTTTCTTCAAAATTTTTTTCTAAAAAAATTTACCAAACAAAATTTACAACTGTTGCTTCTTAAAATCGTATTTTAGGTGAAAGTAACCAAACACAAGCTCAAAATCTCTATACTCAGAAAATAACTTTATAACTTACTTTCAGAAAACTGTTTTTATAACCAAATTTCGGAAAACATATCCAAACAGACTATCACTCCCCGATCCAGGAATACGTATTTTAATACGTAAACCGATAAATTGTATTTTCTTTGTATTTATACTATATTTATTATGCTGTATTTCTTCATGCATTTCCCAAAATAATATTTCGTAGTTTATTTTTTGTATTTGGGCCTACAGTTTTGGCTCATTTGGAAAACCTATTTTTGGTTCACCCATGGTTCATCATGAACCCTTTGGTTCATCATGAACCCTTGGGTTCAAGATTATAAATACAACTCATCTCATTCTCTCTCCTCTCATTTACTTCCTCTCATTTATTTCCTCCACCAACCAAGGCAAGTACCAACTTGCTCAAGAGATGGATCCATAATTTTGTCCATGACTTCTTACAAAACTATTTGTCAAAACATGTTCTTCTCCTCAATCTATACTTGTTTAGAACTTGAAAATTTTTATTTTTAAGCTTTGATTTTTGTAGATCTAAGTTTTAAATCATTTTCGGATTTCCTTGGTCCTGATCTATTTTCGTTAGGGTTTTGTGGGTTTTGATGCTTCCATGTGGAAGAGAATTCTATTTCACCCAAGATGGAACTTTGGAAATCCGGATTTGGAGTTCGGATGGCCAAGTTGTGATGTTTTGAAGCTTTGGGTTCAAACCATGGTGTTCTTGCTGTTTGGAGAAGACAGAGAGCAGTGTGCCGAGCAGCTTAGCTTACGCACACTGGGCTGTGCGCGCTCTTTAGCGCTGCGTACGCAGCCTTGAGTACGCTTCCTGTTGGAAGCGTGTCTTTCCTTGAGCCTGCGTGACTTTTCACGTACGCTGCCTTGAGTGAGCCTGCGTGACTTTTCACATACGCTGCCTTGAGTGAGCCTGCGTGACTTTTCACGTACGCAGCTCCCCTTGAGCGTGCGTGCTTTTGTGCGTACGCTTTTGACATTTTATCAGATGTTATATGCTCATTTTGTATCCTTACGCCTTTTGTCCCGAGCATGATATGAGCACTAATATGATCTCGGTGAACAAGTGTTCCTATCCGATACATGTACCTGAATGTCCCAATTCTTGTTCATGCTTGACAAATGACTCGTAACTCCACGTGGCGTATTTGCAATAATGCATTACACTAAGGAGGATAGAACATGTTGACATACTGATTGACATGGATCCTCACTTAGGGTACTCGTACTATAGTACGACCTTTTAGGAGGATAATCATGCAGGCCACAGCATGAGAGTCCAAGATTTCACCTAGGGTTAAACTAGGCAACTAAATATACTAGATGCATGGGGAGGGCAGAATCCCGAGAACGTGTTACACCAGCTGCCTTGAGATATTGTCTTGATGCGCCGGCTGGTCTCCACGGATACTGTGTCATCCGTAACGAGTGGATGACTGTATCCGATTAATTCCCGCTATATATTACATATTTTTGGCAAGGTGGCCTTACGAGGGACCTGTGCTCAATAACACCTGTCTACGCGAACCCCTGGGTTGGCTAGCCTTGCTGGAAAGATACGATCTGAGAATTTTCTAATAACATGATGCGAGGATAACCTCGTCCCACTAGAAACTCGTAGGCTTGATTGGCCGTGAAAACGACTTGCTTGTGTCCTATTACCTTCCGTGAATAACTGAGGGAAGCGGACTGTCATGGTACGTGATCCAACCCATGTTCTTGTTTGATTGTTGGGTTGGTTATCGTACTATGATCGGCTGTGGACCAAAGTTATGAACGGAAGACTTATTATGGTTGTGAAGTGTTACTTCTGTGAATGACTGAGGAACATGGTCTATCATGGTACAAGATCCAACCCATGTTCTTGTTTGATTGTTGGGTTGGATATTGTGCTGCGATAGGCTATCGACCAAAGTCATGATCAGGAGATTTTTCTTGTTTATACCGTTTAACTTATGTGAAAGCTATAGAGTACGACACGTCCCGACTCTATGCGGCACCTTTTGTCCTTGTTTGGTTGTAAGGGTGCCATATGGGTTCGAAGATGTTGCGCTACTCTATAATAGTAGCATAAGTATTACTAATATCAATCATTCTATTAACTGGGTTTTTAATCTTAACTCTTGTGCCCCTTTGGCGGTACTTGCTATTCGGGGCTGACCCCGCTGGTTTTGTTTGGCCAGATCTCGTAGCGGAACCGGAGGACACGATCTTCCTTCCTGACATCCATGGTGCATACTAGGAGCATGGCGGTCCGGAGGCTCGAGTGGGTTTCTTCTCCACCACTCCTGCTTATACTTTTTGCGGCGTTTAGCCACCGGCACCTGTTAGCCGGATTACTCGATATTTTGTGTCAGTACATAATTGTAATTAAACAGACTGTAGCTTTGTATAATTTTGTACTTCTGACTCTCTGAGATAGCTAAATTATAAAGCTAGTCTCTCATGACCATTTTGACGAAGCGTCGGGGACGCCTTACTGCTTTATCTTTAATGTTCATTTAATTGCTGATGTGACTTGATTGATTGAGACATATAACTCTGCGGGACCATAGGAGACTTGATTGTAGCATGTACCCCCTAGTCTCTCGACAGCCACGATCGCCGTATGACGTTACGTACCTCATATGGAGTAGCTGGCCTAGTCCGTCTCCGTATTTCGGTACTGGGACGTGACACAGACCCCAACTCTTTTACTCAAATGGTGTCCTGTGTCATTTTTATCCAACCAAAAATCACTTTGGACGTGGTTTGGTGAACATTCACATTAGTTTTGGTCACTAATGTTACACGTGACAAATTTTGAATGGAAGGCTGAACATCCAACCTAGTTTTGATGGGTGAACAAAAATAGACTCCTTCTATAAGTACTTGAAAGAATAATACTCTTTATACCTCCAAAATGTTGTTCTAAACTAAATCTCCTTATGTGTCAATTGACATGACGATTAATGTGACAGATGACATGACAAATTTTAAAATTAAAATTAACATCAAAACTAACACTAACATAAAATTAACATTAGCATTAAAATTAATAGGAATTTTTTGACTTGTCCCCCACTTTGTTTACCATATTTTACGGTGCACCCTACTGTTTTGCAAAAATGTACAACACCTCCAACTTTGGACGGAATCCATCAGAAATTAACGGTCAACCATTTTGACCAAAATGTCCCTCCCATTTTCTTCTTCCTCTTTCCTCTCTCCCCTCCCCCGCGGCCACCGCCCCCGCTCCCCGCCTCCGCCGTGCGCTTTCCCCCTCCCCGCCTCCACCGTCTGCTTACCACTGCTGCTGCTGCCGCCATCGCTACTGCTGCTGCTACCTCTGCTTTCGAGAAGGGGGCGGTGGCGGAGGGAGGGGTGGCGAGGAGGGGGGAGCGGAGGCGAGGAGGGGGGAACGGGGTCAGTGGCCGCGGGGGGGGGGGGGGGGGGGGGGGGGGGGGAGGTGGTGAGAGGAAAGAGGAAAGGGAAAGGGGAAGAACACAAGGGCATTTTGGTTCAAAAAAAATATTTTTGACGGATTCCGTTCATAGTGGGGAGTGTTGTACATTAATGCAAAACGGTGGGGTGCACCCTTAATAATGGTAAAAAAGTGGAGGATAAGTTAAAAAAAATTCCAAATTAATATTAAAATAAATATTAACATTAACAATAAAAATTAAAATTAAAATTAACAATAACATTAACATTAATATTAACATTAACTTTAATATTAATATTAACAATAATTTTTTTTTGAAAAAAATTATCATCATCTGTCATATTAGTTGCCACATAATACTATTTAACATGTCATGTCAGTTATATATATATATATATATATATATATATATATATATATATATATATATATATATATATATATATAATCGTCAGTTACCATATAAGAAGAGGGGATTTGGGGAAACATTTTACGAGTAGCATTACTCTACTTGAAATCCTATAAACAATATTTTCACACAAGTTGAAACTAGTTACATCCTGTGCGCAAAAGAACATATTCCTACACAAGGACCGTAAGGAAAACAGTACTATAAATGAATGAAATCCTGAGAAAAGGAAAGGAAAAAAAAAAAAAAACTGCAGAGACAATCATTGTACTGCAAACAATCAGTGCCATGAATTCGTTTTGCTTTCTTTGCAGGCTGTGTAGTGGCGAGAAGTTATGATTGTCAATGTGAATAAGGGCTCTGCAGGTTTTGCGTTCATGGACCCCTCCTCCCCCACTGCAGTGGTCCAACCCCCCCAACATGTATACATGCATGCTAACTTTTATGAACTATGCAAAGAGAGAGAGAGAGAGAGAGAGAGAGAGAGAGAGAGAGAGAGAGAGACTGTTGATGAGCAGTGACTCGAAAGAGAACAGTGCAGGCTGGCCAGCTGCCTCGACCTATTTCAAAAAATCGCGGGAGCTATTCCGTGGCGCAGCGCACATCCCTACGGTCCCACTTGGGAATTTTTCTTACCTGTGCATGATAGAGCAGGGGGAACAGTGAAGTGAATGGAACAGCAGCGAAAATCCTTCTCTTTTGGAGGAAAAAAGTAGGTTGAGCATATACGTTGAAGAAGGAAGAATACAGTTGTATTTGGCCGACGACTTTGGTGGGTGGTGATATATATATATATATATATATATATATATATATATATATATATATATATATATATATATATATATATATATATATTTTGAGGGTGTCCACTTCTTAATGGTACTTGGAGCATGCCTCCAAGGGGGCTCGAATCCGCGCCACTGCATCGGAGTGTTCCACCGTTCCCAACGGACTGCGACCACGGGGACACTATATATATATATATATATATATATATATATATATATATATATATATATATATATATATATATATATATATACCCTCAATCATTTATTCCAAAAAAAATATATATATCCCTCAATCATCTGTAGATATATAGTTCATTATGTAAATGTGAGCTTCTGCGTTTACTCCTCTCTCTCTCTCTCTCTCTTTCTCAATCATCTGTAGATATATAGTTCATTATGTAAATGTGAGCTTCTGCTTTTACTCCTCTCTCTCGTTCCGTTTGTGGGACGGGTCGGTCTGGACTAATGGTCCCTTTACGTAATGATGTTGGGGTTTCATGGTGGCCACATGCATGCATGGGGACAGGAAATAAAATTCATTGCTCATTCATTTTATGTAGTCCGGCCGGACATGATAATAATGGATAGCTGGAAATAAAGGAGGTAGCCACACTCTTTATCAAGTGTAAATCTCAGAGGTGAAGTATTTTTTGATTAAAAATACCAGTACAATTTTGAGAACTCCCATTTCACACGGATGTTATCATAAGCTCGGTTAATCTAAGGTTATATATTTTAAATAGTTTAAAATTATTGTTGTTGTATTTAACATTTTTTTTTTGAGTAACCATAAGTTCTATTCATGTGTTCCAAAGATTACAGTTGGACTTGTCAAGAGTGACAAGGTCATGAATACATTCAGGGATCGAATCATGGACTATGAGAGTATTCATAGGATTGTGAGAGAGAGCCTGAGAAGCAAGATGGTGTGCACATTGATTGGCACTTCTTTGGACGAAGGAGAAGGAGATATCCTCCGTAGATTCTACAGCTTTCCTTGCATTGTGAATTGTATGACGAGATAACCAAATCGTAGGAGCCACACTGGAAGATATAGAATCAATCAAAGTTTTGCAATCGCCCTCTACTATGGTATGAGTCAGTTGCTTTCTTTCAATAAGTAAAATAGATAGATGGATTCCCAAGGCTTCAGCTTCAAAAGGTGATCCTCCTACTTGAGACTTTGATAAAGCACCCATGAAGTGCCCCTCACCATTTCTCAAAATAGTTGCAGCATCCATCTTCCCATCTATGTGAGCTCCGTCGAAGTTGATTTTCAGTTTATTTTCTGTTGGTGGATACCAAGATACAACTTGCGTGGATCTGACAAACGGAGGATCAATAGAGAATTGTCTCTGATTCTGAATTGCATATTTGTCATGCAGGGAAGTAGCTTCATGAAGGATCCCAGTGATATTTATCGCCATACTTTCAAAAACAGCTTTATTCCTGATCTTCCAAAGAGACCACATTTGGTAGAGGCACGTTGATACATTAATACAATCTTCCTCGAGTAGATTGGATATAAGAGTGGAGACAGTTGAATGGGATCGAATATGTCTTGTGATTGATGTATTTCCTTGCCAAGATGGACCTGTTAAAGGACAATGAAGAAGAAGATGGTCAGGTGTTTCTTCACATACCTTGTAGTTGTATTTAACATTAACATTATATTATCGACAATTAATGGATGAGATGAGTTGCGCCAGCCCTGAGGTTATGGGGGGTTCATGATGAACTTTCAAAATATATCCTCTTACATAATGTTAAAAAATATAAAAATAAATAAAAGTAAATATACAAAAAATTATTGTCATCATCAAAGTTGAACTAAGGACCTTTAAAGTTTAAGACTAATGTGTTTACCACTACGCAACTATTTTGTGTTATGGGTGATCCATGATACATACTGCTACTATTTTAGATACAATCATGCTTGTGCCTTTTAAATTTTGGGTCATAACTTGTCGTCCTGTCTGTTCTAGACCGCGACCGTCTCACGAAGGAGAAGAATGTAGTATAATATATTTTCTCTTTCTTACTTAACTTGACTTTACTCTTCATAGTTGTTCTAATTCTAATTCGATTCCATGTAAATAATAATAGAATAATGTTATTTGTACCTCCAAATTGTACCTCCAAACCGTTCCTCCTTACGTGACAGCTGATGTGACATGTTGATTTGGCAGTTGACGTGGCAAATTTTAAAATTAAAATTAACATTAACATAAAATTAATATTAAAATTAATGTTAACATTAATATTAACATTAAAATTAATATTAACGTTAACATTAACAATAATATTGATATTAACATTAACATTAACATTAACATTAAAATCAAATTAACATTAATATTAACATTAATTAATATTAATATTAACAGCAAATTAACATTAATATTAACATTAATTAATATTAACATTAAATTAACATGGATAAAATTGGATAATTAATTTTTTGGGTTAAAATTTGCCATGTCATCGGCCATGACAGATGACACATAATATTATTTAACATGCCACGTCAGCTGCCACGTGCATAAGGAAGAATGTATTGGAGGGACAATTTGGAGGTACGAATAGCATTACTCATATTAATATTAATTGTTAGGAAACTAATTAATGAGAGTTATGTTAATTGTAACATGAACATTTAAGGGAGTTCCCAAAATAGGGCTCCACTTGTGTACCCAACCATTGAGGGGCCTATAAGGAAAGTTTAGAAAGAGCAACATATATGCACCTGTAGGAGTGTGGTGGAATATTAATGGAGTAATAAATGGGGGTACTTGTCCATAGTTAAAGGTGGCCAATAGATGGAAAATAATAATTTAAAACTAAAGCTGTGTTTGATTGGACTTTTTTTTATGAAAAATATTTCCATCACAAATTTTTTTAGCAATTTTAGTGTTTGATAAAAACTATCATTTTTCATATTTTCTTCTAAAATGGTGGAAAATGAAACTTATCCAACCCATAGAAAAACATCATTTTTCATGAAAAGTAACTATTTTTCGTGAAAAATAATGACAATCAAACACCCAATTTAAGTTTTTCATGAAATTTGTTTCCTAAGAAAGTAACTCAATTGAATTAATTTCTATTCCATGTACTTTTCACCTTGCAATCAAACACACCCTAATGTGTTATAGTTGGAAGTCGTTTTTCAAAAACCAAGAAAAAGAATTTTATATTGAAATACAAAATGAGCAAAAGTAACTTTAAAAAGATTGCTATCAATATATACAACATCATAAATGATACTTACAAATTCGTGAGGATCAAATAAGATTGATTGTGCTCAATCAATTAGCTCTAAATATTGTTCTTGGCAGTTACATACTGATATTGCAAAACTACACCTTGAGTAAGCACAAGTAAATGTTGGAGTTCTTTCCCCCCATAGTTTGCAGTATCGGCCGATATCAAGCCGATACAGCCGATACGATACGGTTTGGCATATGTTCCGATCCGATACCAACCAATACCTAATATTGATCGATACGGACTATGGGTGAGCATTATACGGTTCTGGACCGAAAATCGAATCGAACCGAATAAGAGATTTGGTTCGGCTAAAAAAATCGGTTCAATTTCAGTTTTGAAAATACTAAATTTTCTTATTCGGTTTTGGTTTTGGTTTTGGATTTCAGTTTCGGTTCAAAACTGAAAACAGAATATATATATATATATATATATATATATATATATATATATATATATATATATATATATATATATATATATATATATAAAGAAAAATATGTATAAAGAAAAGTACAAATAAACTGAAAAAACCAATTAAACCAAAAATCGAACCGATTTAACTCAGTTCGATTTGATTCGGTTATGGGACATTTGGGTTCGGTTTCGGTTTTGCCTAGTCGGTTTTTGGTCCAGTTCGATTTTTAGTTATTCGGTTCGGTTTGAACCAAATTAACCGAATACTCACCCCTAATACCGACATTGGAGGTCTCTTTCCCTGTAAATTCGGCAATAAAAATTAAACAAAAAAGGCCAACCAGCAAGTGTAAAAGCATAGTAAGGTTGTAAAAAAATGTAAAAGAAGAAAACTTATATATTGCATGTAAACCAACCGGAATGGTGACTACTATTTCATTCAATTTCAAGACTACTAGAAAACAACAGTGGAAAAACATAAAGTTATGTCTATGTGTATAAAATATTTTGTCACGCCCCAGAACCAGAATACTGGAGAGCGGGGGAATGACTCAGCCAGCTACGTATTACGGGTAGATGAATACCGTATAATACGATCAATATTGTCTAATAAGACGAGGGAGTGCATACTACATAAAAGTCTTGCTATGGTCACTTCACATCTATTGTCTTAATCATTCAAACAAGAAACAGAAATAGGAAACATGTAAGATAAAGCAGTAAGGCGTTCCAAACGCTCAGTCAAAATGTTCTTGATATCTGACTTTACAAAACATAGCCAGATGATGTAGTAAATATACACAATTGTCATCAGCTGCAGTCTGACTTAGTTACAATTATGCAAAAGTAGGTACAAGATAATCCGACTAACATGTCGGTGCCAAACGGTAAAGTAAAAAGTAATTCACAAAACGAGCGGGAAAGTAAGAAACCCACTCGAGTCCTCCTGCGATCATCCCTCTAGTATTGACCATCTTGGAGGTAGAAGTAAGCTAGATCCTCGGGGACCCGCTCTAAATCTGGCCATGCAAAACCAGAGAGATTAGACCTCTAATAGCAAGTACCGCAAGGAAGCACGATATGAGAAATGAACCAGTAATGGGAAACATAATAAATAGATCTCTGCTGGCTACTGGGATTCACATCACATCACGACACTTCGAATCAACCTCCCAACCAAACAAGGACAGAAGTTGATCCGTCATGTCCTGATTTTCCGATCATCTTAGTTAGTCATCCACTACTAAAATAACCCAGATTAGCGACGTCAGGAGACGTCGCTAAATACAGGAAATACGTCGCTAACAATGATTTGCGACGTATTTAGCGACGAAAAACCTACGTCGTTTATAGGCAAGTCGCAGATGGCAATTTAGTCGCCAAACGTCGCTATTTGCGACGCATAGTTAATTGTCGCTAGACGTCGCAAAATGAGCGACAGATAGCGACGTATAAGTACGTCACGAACCTTGCGACGTAAAGCGACCACTAGCGACGCTTCAAAAGTTTATAAATGATGACGAGGCATGGCATCCACGTGGCCACGTGGGCAACGTAGCGACGTATATTAGCGACGTCGTGCGACGTAACGTCGCTAGTTAGCGACGTATAGCGACGTCTGTGTGACGTGCAGTACGCCGCAGAACGTCGCTATCCGTCGCTAATATAAAAAAAAATTTAAAAAAAATATAATTGATATTTTTGTTATGCTGTGTGTCTGTGTTTACAGTGTGTATAAAGTGCAGTGTTCGAACCATCGACAGTTTCGCTTACTGTTGTATGTTTTATCTTTGATAGAAAGAGCAACAGTTCAGGGTGCACTTCTCAGAGCTTCCTCTTCACATCCTTCATCTTCTCGGGAACCTTTACGACGTCCGAGAAAGTGAAGGACGTGAAAATGAAGCTCTCAGAAGTGCACCCTGAACTGTTGCTATTTCTATCCAAGATAAAACATACAACAGTAATCGAAACTGTCGATGGTTCCGAACACAGTATTTCACATTCACTGTAAACACAGACACACATCATAACAAAAATACACAATATTTTTTTTTAAATTTCGGCAGCATCTCCTTTGTATATCAGATCATCGCTTATAACCCAGCGTAGGTATATTTGTCATCCCGTCGCAGATATCACAAAGTAAATATCACAATAAAAATAGGAGGCAGTGCAAAGTAAATATCACAGACACACATCCTCACAAACATCCAATAGAGTCAAATAAAAATGAAAGATGATAAAAAGTCTCCCACCAAGTGTATAAACAACAGTGTATGAATAAACAATTTGCCCATAGGGCCAATACATACCAGTCATAAAAAAACCAATAAAATCACTACGGACCCCTGCCGTGCAACTGGGATAGAATGTAGTCATACTGCTCCTGGGTGAGCTGTACCGTAGGGCCAGTAGGAGGCAGTACAATGTCTGGAGTCGGCGTCGGAGGCAGTGCAGTATCTGGAGTCGGCGCCGTCGATGGACCCGAAGGACGTACCTGCTCCAGCTCTCGCAGTCGCTCACCATGCGCAGCAAGGGCACTCACCACCTTCTCAGTATACTGAGCGACTGAGAGAGAAAGGCTCCTCTGCGATCCGTCCAGCTCGACCTGTCTACGCTCCGTGTGCTGCATAGACTCGGTGAGCGTCTGTAAGTTGGCAGCTGCAGCCTGATGCAGACTCATCAGCTCCTGTATACTGCGCTCGACCGCATCAAATCGTCCGGTGATGATCGGAGGGTCGGATCGTCGCTCGACCGCATCAGAAATCTGCTGCTGCAACTCACGACGCAGCTCCTCGATCTGACGACGAACATCCTCAGCTCGTGACGACGCCTGCGTAGCCGGAGACTGCTCACTGACAGAGGGGGCCCGGGATGACTCCGAAGCCAAATACGCGCCGTAGGATCCCGTACCGTAGTACGTACCCTTCTGAAGACCGCCAACGGCGGTCATCCAGAGCTCGTCCGGCGATGGCTCTGCAGGCGGCTGGGAGGAAGTACCAGCCCCTCCCTCTGCTTGCGCACTAGCAGCAGCAACAGCATCAGCCGCCTCCTTCTGTAGCCGAACAAACTCGGCCTAGAACATGTTTGCTAACGTGTAAGTGTTTACTAAAGTCTATATTGATATCTATTTTCCTGTTTTCTAAATTATAGTCAGTTAATATTAGTTGAATAGAACGTACATATGCCTGCGTCGCCCTCTCGTCAATGAAGTCCCCAGCCCTCCGATGGATGACCAGGAAGACTGTCACCATGTTCGGGTCCTCACCCTTCTTTACCTGTTAAAATATATTATCTATTATTAGTATTAAACATTATATCGAACTATATATAAATTAATGTCCATCATAGAAAACGTACCAGACGACGAAAATGCTCCGTCATCGGAATGGAGCCACCACACCACTTACCGGCGCTCGACCGCGCCACCTTGGCCTTCTCAGACCGCTCCTGGTACTGGCGCTCGCTGAATCTAGCCTTCATCACAGTCCACTGCTCTGGCGTAATCCAACCCTGGATCGGACGTCCGGCGCGATCACGATGCTTCTGGTCGTCGATCGCATCACGGATGAGCTTGGCTATGACGGCAGGAAATTGGCCCTCGATCCTCGCCGCCCGGTGTGGTGGATAAAAATAGGTCCTCTACAAGAAGTAAAATACAAAAGTTGTATAATATACACAAATAATTATTAAAATTTAAAAACAAACAAATTTTTTACCTTGAAGTGGGCGAACCAAAAGGCCTTCCTATCTGCGGGAGCATCTGAGTAGTTGAGCCAAGGCCCACCATAATTCTGCCTCACAAATGTCCCCAGCTGTCTCTTTACTGCAGAAGGCCGATATCTATACAATAATAATTTTTCATGAATATATATGTACATATAATCATTTGAGAAATATATAATAATTAATTAACTTACTTCATAGGCCCGTCCGTCCAAATCTCCATACGCGTCTCGCCCGGGGGAGCGCATGGAGGGTCGCTCTCACCTCCTGCCTGGGCAGGATCAGTCTGATCGCCGTCCTCCATATGATCGGCGTGGGCTCCCTCCATAGAGCCGTCGACAGTAGGAATGCTGGACGGGGGATCAGGGATGCTGGACGCAGGATCAGGAAGGCTGGACGACGAGGGAGGAGTCGCCAACCTGCTAGAACTGCCCTGTCCCGGTAATGGACCGGGAACAGGAAGGCTGGACGACGAGGGAGGAGTCGCCAACCTGCTAGAACTGCCCTGTCCCGGTAATGGACCGGGAACAGAACGGTACACTGGCGTACTCGGAGATGAGGATGAGGGTACGGAACTGCCCTCTCCATCCCCAGCCCGAGGCTGACGGGGCTGCCTAATATATAATCCTCCGCGTCGTCCAGATGGTCTAGTCATACCTGACAATAAAACATATGACAATAAAACAAAAAAACATATTTATATGATAGACATCACAGATTTTTGAAAAATATCATAGTCAAAAAGTGTCACTGAAGTGTCAATAAAAGTGTCAATAAAGTGTCACTGAAGTGTCACAGATTTATATGATAGAAGTGTCACTAAAGTGTCAAATATGATTATAAAACAAACGTACAGAATTAATCCTCTTCTGAAAATTCATCTAGTTCGTTTAGCTCATCTACTTCTTCTTCTTCTTCTTCTTCTTCTTCTTTCTTCTTCTTCTTCACTTTCATCTGCATCTTTCTCTTCAGATAATTCTACTTCTTCTACACAATTAGATGTGTAATAGGAAACTTCTGTCGTGTCCACTTCTATAATATTTGTTACAAGAGGTAGTTCATCCTGTTGATAAGCTATATCGTCAACCTCAAAGGTATTTCTAGCTTTGGTCTTGCATACTGCCCACCAGTTCGACCTTGTTGTTCCCCGTTTAGGATAACTTGTGAAGTACACGAGCTGAGCCTGACTTGATAGGACAAATGGTTCATAGGCTTGATATCGACGCCGATAGTATATATCAACAAGACCGTGCTTGTCTACTTTCCAACCTTGACCTTCAATCGGATCGAACCAATCACACCTGAATAACACAATCTTAGCAGGCTCTATTCCATAACTATATGTCAGCTCCACAATCTCCCGTAACACGCCATAGAAATCGTTGCCCGCATCAACATCTTTGTAGTTCGAAGATCTGATACACAAACAGCTGTTTTTGGTGGAATCGAGATCCACAAAGTTGTCTCTGATCGGGCAAGTTGTTGACTTGAACCTAAATCCATTAACACAGTAGCTTGGCCATATTTTTGCAGCATAAATTGGTCCCTTGGCTAGCGTTCTAATAGACTCATTCTCAAGTCTTGCGTATGGACGATCGACCTAAATACCACGAAAGAAGCAATTAAGCTCATTCTCAATCAAGTGCATATACAAAAAGGTAATTACAGAGTTCCCAAGTCTTACATATACACTCAACCATGATGGAAAATAATGCCTCATTTCTTGTTCTAGTTCTTCTTCTGTTATGTGTGGCCTACCCGACCTCACATCATCATTAAATATGCTAAAAACAACATCGTTCAATTAATGTAATAGTATAATAATTAACACTATTAAAATAATATAGACGTATTAATTACTTACCCCTCCAGTTTCTCTACTTCCTCCTCGTCGCAGTTGAGTAATACATACACCTGAGCAGCCCTTAGCTCATCATCGTTCAGATATATCTTTTTCATCTTACCCGATGGCTTTCCTGGAGCATTGAATACCTTCAGTATTGTATCATTACTTTCATGGTCTCCCTCGTCGTTTCTGGAAGCTCTCGTTCTATTAGTTGCAACATGAGGCTTGAAATACATCGAACAAAAGTTTGTAATCTCCTCGAGAACATAGGCTTCACAAATAGAACCCTCGACCCGTGCCTTATTTTTCACCTTTCTTTTTAGGTGATTCAAATGTCGCTCGAACGGGTACATCCATCGATATTCGACGGGTCCGCCAACACGTGCCTCATAGGATAGATGAATCGGCAAATGCTCCATAGAGTCGAAGAATCCAGGTGGAAACACCCTCTCTAGCTTGTATAGTGTTACCGCAATGTCCTTCTCTTGCTTTTCTAGACGATCAACGAGCAATTTCTTAGAACAAAGATCCCTGAAGAATATGCTAAGCTCCATCAATGGATCCCAAACTGCCTGCGGTAAGAATTCCCGAAATGCAATCGGAATTAACCTCTCCATGAATACGTGACAATCGTGGCTCTTCATACCCGTCAATTTGTTTTCCTTCGGATCGACACATCTTCTCAGATTTGACACATATCCGTCTGGAAATTTTAGGCCCTGGATCTACCGACAAAGTCTCACTTTATCCTCCTTGTCCAGCGAAAAAATTGACTTCGGAAGGAACTGCTTTCCATTCTGCTGTATCAAATGCAACGCAGGGCGTTTGCATATTTCTTTTAAGTCCAACCTGGCCTTGGAATTGTCTTTCGTTTTTTCCTTTACGTCCATCACAGTATTAATTATGTTATCAAACACATTCTTCTCAATATGCATGACATCAAGATTATGTCTGATCAGATTGGTACTCCAGTATGGCAGATCCCAGAATATGCTCCTCTTTGTCCAGTTATGAACTCTACCAAATCCATCGCACTTGTACCCAGTTGTAGGATCTTCGATAGCACTTGGAAAATCTTTAACCTCCTTCCATATCGTGTCTCCGCACCACCTTGGCGGTGGATCACCCTTCTCTACAACGCCGGCACGGAAAGCATTCCTGTTCCTTCTGAACGGATGATCTTTTGGCAGAAATTGCCGATAAAAGTCAAAGAAGCACGGCTTTCCGCCGTGTTTCAAGCGGAAAGCCTTACTACGGTCCATACAATACGGACATAAGAGACGGCCATGAGTGCTCCATCCAGATAACATTCCATAGGCCGAAAAGTCGTTGATGGTCCACATAAGGGTTGCCTTCATCTGAAAATTCTGCTTCCTGGAAACATCGTACGTGTTAGCGCCTACTTCCCATAACTGATTCAGCTCATCTATCAAAGGCTGTAAGTACACGTCAATGTTCCTCTTGGGATTGTTCGGACCAGGAATTATAACGGTTAGAAACATGTACTGAGTCTTCATGCACATCCAAGGCGGTAGGTTATACGGAGTAACAATCACAGGCCAGCACGAATACTGGGATCCCGAAATACCAAAAGGAGTAAAACCGTCATAAGATAGTCCCAACCTGACATTTCGCGGATCTGAAGCAAAATTTGGATACACTCGATCAAAGTGCTTCCACGCTTCTCCATCGGATGGGTGATCCAACACTCCTTCAATCTGTTCTCGCATGTGCCAACTCATATTTTTGGCCGCTCTTTCACCATAAATAATCTTTGCAACCGCGGCGTTAAAGGCAAGTAGTGCATTAAATCGGTCGGTCTTCTTGCACCGGTAGACCTTCCTGTACTAGTTGTCTTATAGCGATCAGCACCACAAAATCTGCACACATCTGCGTCCTTGTCGTCTTTGTAGTACAGCATGCACCCATTGCGACAGGAATCGATTTTCTTGTATCCCATCCAGAGCGATCTCACCATCCTCTTAGACCGGTAGAAGTCTTTAGGCAACTTAGCACCCGCCGGCAAGATCTCTATAATCAACTCCAACACTCGGTTGTAGCATTCTTGCGACATGTTAAAATCTGACTTAATGCTCAACAGTCTTGTAACCACCTCCAACGGTGAATGATCCTCACAACCAGGATACAATGGAGTCCTTGCATTCTCCAGCAACTCCATGAACTGTGCAGCATCGGCATTCGGTGCCTCCTCAGGTGCATCATGAACGAAACTAGGCCCCGCAGCGTCGAAAACCATGTTCACGCACCCGTCGTCGTATGCATGATTATCTGAAACAAAATTAGGTCCCGCATGCATATACGGCTCAACGTAAGGCTCCGGCTCTGATGCTAAAGACACAAGTTCTCCGTGTGCGGTCCACTGATAGTAATTAGGCGTGAAACCCCTCGAGTACAAATGATATGTCACTTCCACTTCTGGATAATATTTCACGTTATGACATTTCACACACGGACACTTAATTTTGGTGCCGTCCATGTACTGAGGGAACGCCTTAGCAAACTGCAGGAACTGCTCTACTCCCGCTATGTATTCATCCCGCACACCACACATATCATCAGGACGACGATTGTACATCCATGAATGATTCCGCAAGTAGTAATTCATATCCATTTGAAAATAATTCTGCAAAGATGGACACACATTATCCAACAGGCACAAATTCGTATATAATGTCTTCTTATGGGACGCACATTAGTAGCGGACAGTTACTAATAACAATGATATTGACCGATACCGATACGGTTTGGCATGTTCCGATCCGATACAGACCGATACCAAATATTGACCGATACCGACATTGGCATGTTCCGATACTATACAGACCGATACCGATACCAAATATTGACCGATACCGACATTAGCATGTTCCGATACCGATACTATACAGACCGATACCGACATTGGCATGTTCCGATACTATACCGACATTGGACAGTTACTAATAACAATAATATTATCCAACAGGCCGATACCGATACGGTTTGGCATGTTCCGATCCGATACAGACCGATACCAAATATTGACCGATACCGACATTGGAGGTCTTTGTTCCGGTCAATTCGGTAAAACCAATCGGTAAGGGTGACTACTATTTCATATAATTTCAAAACTACTAAGAAATAACGCTGAAATACTTAAAATTATGCCTAAATGTATAAAATATATGTTTTTAAATGTAAATAATTTATTAATAATTATTTGTTTTTCGATACCAAAGTTCGATACTCCGATACGATACCGCCGATACTACCGGTATCGCCGATACCAATACTCATAGGAATAGTCCGATACCGATTCCGATACCGATATTGTGAACCTTGGGTATATATCGTCAACATTTCAGATTCTTAAAATGAATTTCAAATGGATTTCAAATGAATTTCAAATGAATTTCAAATGGTATATATCCCTACATTTTGCGAATCCCTTGAACAAAAAATAAAATCCTATAATGTGAAGTAGGCATGCACGAAGAAAATTTCTATTCGAGCCAACAAGATTTGTAACGATCCTGACATTTGGAAAGAATTAACATCACCATTATATATCATAATAAATCACAAACATAAGCAAGGAAAGGAAGTAGTTAACATGGCATTGTCTTCCAAAGTTCAAAATGTCATGAGCCCGGTTCATGTCCCGCTCTTACTGCTACTACTACACCTACTTCGGTCCATTTTAGTCACATCTATTCTCTCCTTTCTTTCTTTTTTCTTTTTCTTAGTACCACTTGCAATATGTGACAGAGAAATCTATCGACCAATATTAATGGCAGTAGACCAGCATTCAATGGAGACCAAGAGGAAGAGCGAGAGAAGCAACAAAATCGTACTCGATAAAGAAAAGTGGCAGACTGTACCCACCCCAACCCTCCCCTGCCTTCCCTCCTCCCTCCCCCCTCCCCCCTCCTCTGCCCCCCCTCTCCATACCCCTGCACCCACCCCAACCAAAATATACACTTCACCCCTGCCCCCCTCCCCCTACCCCTGTACCCACCCCAACCCTCCCCTGCCCCCCTCCCCCCTCCCCCCTCCCCTGCCCCCCCTCCCAATACCCCTGTACCCACCCCAACCCTTCCCTGCCTTTCCTCCCCTGCCCCCCTCCACCTGCACCCACCCCAACCATGCCCCCCTCCCCTACCCCTGCACCCCCCGGGTACCCCCACCCCTCCCTTTGCCCTTCGACAGTAAGACCCCCCCATCCCCTGCACCCAACCCCACCCCTCTCTTCCCCCTCGACAGAAAGACCACCCCAGCAGCTAGGGTTAGAGTTCTCGTGTCCGTGTCTGTGTCTAGATAGCTAGGGCTAGGGTTAGGGTTTACCTGAGGAGGGTGGCTTCGTCGGAGGATGGAGGCGGCGAGGAGGGTGGCTTCGTCGGAGGAGGAAGCGACGAGGAAGGCTCCTTCGTCAGAGGAGGGAGGCTGGTCGCCGGAGGGAGGGGTCAACGGGCGAGCGGGGTCTCCGGGGGGAGAAGGGGGAGGGTCTCGCCGGAGGGAGTGGTCGCCGGAGGGGGAGGGTTCGCCAGGGGGAGAGGGGAGAGCGGGAATAAATTTTTGGGTAAAAATTTTAGGATTTCGATCGGGCCAGGAACCCTATATGAAATAAAACAGCGACGCCTACATGATACGTCGCTAAACGTCGCAAGCCAGCGACGTAAATTATACTACGTCGCTGAACGTCGCTACTCAGCGACGTACTGCGACGTGTAGCACAAGACGTCGCTATATGCAATTATCAGCGACGCGTATTTCTGCCGTCGCTAATATACGTCGCTATTTAAGCATATTTTAGTAGTGATCAGAGTAAAGACAGTACACAAGCAAATCAATTTAAACGGCCATGCAACTACTACGGCTTGCTACTATGAGTTCCAAGTTATCCTAGAATTATGCAATAGGGATTCCTCGGTTCTTACTATGTGCAAGCAATGCTAGTCTATCCAGTCAATCAATTGCGCCAATCATGAATTAGACGAGTCCCAGTGGGACGCCCGTCATCAATATACAATATACAATAAATAATATAAGTAGATACCGCTCCCTGCCCGTGTGGCAGATTTACAGTATCTGTGGGAACCAGTCGGCCTGTCGGGTACTTAATAGTCCCGAAAGAGGTGCCATGTAAGAACTCGGGAATCCATTCTCTCCATGCAATTATTATTTTATTTAACTTAATAGTCTCTACGTTGAGTGAAGTCCCATACCGTGGATCATGGTCATTTAGAATGAGTACTTTCGTACGGGGTACGATATGCACAACTCTACAACGATACCCGTACGGTTAGGTTATAGGTCTTACATAGCGTAATGCAACAATCAAAACTAACCACGAAATAATCATACCTTGACCATAAAGTACACATGCTGATTTGATAAGATAAATAAATAAATAAATAAATAAATAAATTGAAGCCTGCAGGTGCCTGTAGGCCAATATTCGGGATCAGCCAGTCGATTACAATAGTTCATAGTTAATATGAACGTGTCTTATTCATTCAATTCAATAAGACGATTAGCCAGTCTCTTAGTTCCATCTAGGAACGCATGATCTATTATTAAATTAAGATGGCAATTCTCTTTTATAAATGTTAAGACAATAATTAATATCAATCAATAAATGGTAATAAATGTCAATCAATCTCAATTAATGTCAATTTGAAACAAGAATCAGCCAAAAAGGGCATTATGGCTAGCATTCATACGGCTGGGAAATTATTGATTCATGCGGCCGGAACAGAATAGTCTCATGCGGCCAAATTTGTAAAGCCCTATGTGGCTAGAAACAAAAGGGGTCTCATGCGGCTACGGGCAACATACACCCATGCGGCCAAAGGAAATTCTCTGCGGCTGAATATGTGCAAGCCTATATGCGGCTAAGGAGTCACGCAGCGCCATGCGGCTGAGAATGATCAGCGCCATGCGGCTGGAAGTTAAACTGAGTCCATGCGGCTGAAGATGATATAAGTTCCATGAGGCTAAGCTGTGGCAAGGGAGACAACCCTATGTGGCTAAGATGTGACAGTACGCATACGGCTGCGGGACTAAATGCATATGCGGCAGATAAGTCTCATGCGGCTGACTAAGTCCATGCGGCTAACTAAGCTCATGCGGCTAAATAAGCCCATGCGTCTAACTAAGCTCATGCGGCTAACTAAGCTCATGCGGCTAACTAAACCCATACGGCTAACTAAGTCCATGCGGCCAGGATGACTTGCCGCATGAAGACTCATGCGGTCAAGCACTGGCATGCGGCCAGGATCTGTTCTTCTTCTCCGAATTTTCTAAGGACAGAACCATGAAAACTGTAAGCCCCTGTTTTTCAATTTTAGTTTTATTGGTGCTAATTAAATTTTTATGTCATTTATAACCTTAAATAAATATTAAGAATTTTTAGGAATTTTTCTAGAATTTTTAAGTAATTTTAAATGAGTTTTTAAATACAAAAATACTGATTTGTAATTTTCTAAAATATTTTAATATCATTTTGCAAATTTTTAAAATGTTTTTATATTAGTTTGTAATTAAAGGAATGCTTTTAAAATAGGAAATGCAAATTCTGTTTTACATTTACTCACTAATAATTCCGGTGTGCAATTTCCTAATCTTGGAAAACCTAATTGCAAATCTACCAAACCCCCCCTCTCACACACGACACTCTCTCTCTCCTCCAGCTCTCACCCGCTCCCGTTGACCCCTGCCCCGACCGACTCACCGCCCTGCCCCCGCCTTTCCCGGCTGACCCCACCGACCTCAACCCCCCTATTTAAACCCCCACTCTCCCCTGACCTAAACCCTAACCCTAAATTCTCCCTACAGCAATCGACAACCCCCTTCTTCCCCGACGAACCCCCAAACCCTAACCCTACTCCGGCGAATGCTGCTCCGCCCCAACCGACGACCTTCACCACCAACCACCACCACCATTCGACGCGCCCCGACAAGACGCGTCGATCGCCACCGCTCCGCCACCGTCCCGACGCCCCAAGCCGCCGCCTCCGCCTTCGAAACTTCGTGGAAAAGTCGGACACGTAAGTGTCAGCTTCGATTCGTGTCGTGCGAGTCTCGTCTTCACATATGAGACTCGCTAGGACACGGGGATGTTCGTCCAGTAGCTGGACACGTGATTCAGTGTTCGTGCGTGTCGTGCGTAGCACGGACACGAGAAACCCTGTGTCCTTAACTGTCAGGACACAGGACAGATATTTTTTTTTAATATAAATGCTAACCTAAACTAAATAAAACTAACCTAAGGTCTAATCCTAACAGTCGGGCCAACTGGCCCACTGGCCAGCGCGCAATAAATAAACCCCTTCCCTCCCGCTCTGTTGGCTCCAGTTTGAGCCCCCTTTCTGTTCTCTTTTTCTGTTTTCTTTTTTCTTTTCTTTTTTCCTTTTGTTTTGTATATATATTTATATATATATATATATAATATATATATATATATATATATATGTATATGTATATATGTATTAATGTATGTATATATATATGTATACTGTTTTTAACAGTATTTTATATATATGTATATATACTTTATAGTTAGTAAATTTTATGTATATATGTTTGTATATATGTATATATTTTTATGTGTATATATATTTTTTTATGTGTATATATATTATATATATACACTTTATAAATAAGAATTTTCTTGTTTATATATATAGATACTTTACAATTAAGTATTTTCCCTATACATAGATATATGTACTTTCAACATATGTATGTATATATTTATTTTGAACTTTATTTAAATATTAATATTATTTTTGTACTTTTACCAAGTTATATTTTTATTGTATTTAAATTACTGCAACCATTTGGTGTCCAAGTCTAGTATGGGTATTTGGGCCCAAATGTGTTTTCACACATTCAAGATCTGTACAAGTCATATTGGACTTGATTCATGGCCTTGGGTCCTGTATTTGAACTTTGGTTCAAATTATATACATGGACAAAAAATGCAGATAATTAATTATTGTGTGCAATGCTGTTTTTGATTTTCTAAAAATACTTAAAGTGCTGCTAAAATTATGGAAAAATAGTATTTAGATACTATGTTAAGTTGGCTAATTTACTATAATTTTTGTAGTATTTAATTTACTGTTTTGCCCCTAGTTTGGCATATGAAACCAAAACTCATTTTCTGTATACTTAGGAAAACTGATTTTTATAAAATATTTGTACTGGTTAATTAATTCCAGAAAAATTATAATAAATTTCAATGATTAATAAGGATCACTTTAGTACTTTACTTTGAGAAAAACTAGACTTTTTGTCTATCTCTAAAATTGTTAGAACACAATGATCTTTTGATTTATTTATTGATTAATTACGACTTGTAGCTTTTTGTGTTATTTGGAGTTTTAGTCATGTTGAACCCCATCCCTCACTAGTGTAAAGACCCTAGAAAGTTAGTTAACATAGTGTGTCACCCCACATTGGTCTCCTATGCCAAAGTCATCATTTTGGCTAGGTGCCCAATCACAAGTCGTGTTTCACCAATTAGTGTCCTAGTATTTTAGCTTAGTGTAAAAACTAAGTTATTGTATTTACTTCTACAGCGACGAGTTACCGGACATCCATAGCATTGTTATCGCAGCTTGTTTTGTTTTGCTTTGCTAGAGACAAGTAATTTCTACGAACTTTACATATTGTCACATAAATGAACTACAAACCCCACCATGTTAAATGCTGATCCTTGGGGTAGCAAGTTAGATCTCTACATGTTGTACTTTCAGTTACTACCATACTTAGAACAGTCTTGATGTATCTCTCACATGATTAGAATATGGGTTATGGGAAAACTGATAGTAGTGTACGTGATCATATCCCCCTCTACAGTACCGAGCAAAGTTTTATTTTATATGTTACTATGCCATAGGCCTTTATCTCAAAGCTGTATTTGTGCGTATGTACATCTACCGTCTTTACACTTGTACGTATGTACATTTCATTATGTGCCCCAGCACATTGTACATCTATTGACCGATCACGTACCTACTACAGTTTTAAACATTACATATACATCTGTCTCTATGACATATGTGTCCTTGCCATGATAGACTATGTGATGCCATGCTTTCCAGTTATTCCTCTCATGTTCATTTCCATGTTTCATATGCTAGTTTGCTAGATTTAGTACTTGCTCCCGTCCTGACAGGATAACGTTGTAGGTGTCCTTACTGAGGAGGAGTTACTCTGCGACACATATTATGGGATTACTGCCGAGGACCCAGCTCTGCTTTACGAGGATATTCCTTCGGGAAACCTCGCCTAGTTGTCTTTTGTTTACTTAGACTTTTGAGAGTAGACATGTATTAGACTATATCATTTTGTAACTGGACATGTATCCAGTTTTACATTTCAGTTTACTTGTACTTGGACGTTTACTATATACGATGACTTTTGTGTTTGGAGCATTTATGATTCTTCTTCACTTATAGAACTGTTAGTACATTTAGTCTTATCCTGTTGTCTTTAGAACATCTTACTACATTTTATCTCAACGTAGGCTGGGCATGACTCGGCCTGGCCCAATAATTTGGGTAGCGGGTTGTGACATGTTTTTAGTGGTGGCCCATGCAGGTCCTGACTAAACTGTTTGGTTACGTTATTGTACCAAGCATGCCTGCAATTAGGAACTTAAGGTAATTAGACAACATTAGGAAAGACGCTTAGAACACTTAGAAGAATGCTAGGATTGCAACATAGGAAATACGTCACATGTTTGCTATTATAATTAGATTTTCTTGCATATGATTTCTTACTTTAAACAAGTCCTTATAAGTCTTTTTATGTATAATTTAGATGGTGCTTACTCGTTCATCCCAGTATGTTACCCCCGAGAATGGGGCCCTCCATATCCAGTCAGCTGACCAGTTGACTGATACACCTCCACCTACCACATTCTCCCACTCCACAGATCCACAGACCCAGATACCACCTTCCTCATCCCAGGCCCGGCAGGACCCGATACTTCTACCACCTCCTATCACTATACCCACCCAGGCTTCCGTCACACTCGACGGGAACCAGCTGCTCACACTGATTCAGGGGTTTCTAACAACCCATCAGGAGCAGACTACCCTACTCCGCCAGAGCATGGAGCGTTCTGAGGGACGTCCCGTGTTCCCACCACATATAGAGCCACGGCAGAGAACGGGGACGGTCAAGGACTTCATGGGTCTGAATCCCAAGGAGTTTTCAGGGACTTAGGGCATAGTAGTAGCTGATGACTGGCTAGATTCTGTAGAGAGGAAGCTTCTGGGAGTTAGGATGCCGGATAACCTTCAGGTCGAGGAAGCAGGATTTCTGCTGATAGACTTAGCCGGAGTCTGGTTCAGGAATGAGCCGTTGTTCGCGAGAGGTAGAGCCACCTGGGACCAGTTCAAGAAGAAGTTCTTCTCGACCACTGCTAGAGTAGCCATGGGGCTACGATTCCAAAACATCCAGCATGGGAACCGTTCTGTTGATGATTATGCGGCAGAGTTTAGTCGCCTGAGCCGTTTTTCTCCTAGTCTGGTTGCTGATCCAGAGGAGATGACCCGTAGGTTTTGCCATGGTCTAGTTCCAGATATTGGCATTCTTATAGTGGCGAATGGTACGACTGACTACTACCAGAGCCTAAAGTTAGCTCGGAGCATCGAGAAGCGTCTTCTGTCATGCAAGAGGCCGGCTTCTGTACATCATGAGGGACCGTCCAAGCGTCAGGCTTTCCAGCAGAGAGCACCGACGCCACCCCAACAGACTTACCGTCCTCCTATATCACATCATCAGACCCCGCCAGTTAGAGCCCCGGGACCCCGACAGCAGCAGCAGTAGAAGGGAGCTATATGTTCTTTCTGCGGAAGACCAGGTCATGACTTCGCAGTCTGCAGGAAGAGGTTGGGTCAGTGTTTGGCTTGTGGGTCTGCCACCCATCAGCTTCGGAACTGCCCAGCGGCGAAGCCTAGAGGACCACTCCCGACTCAGCAGCAGAGGTTTGGGCAGCATCTGCAGCAGCAGAAGGGACCTCAGGGGAAGGTTTATAGTCTAGCCATTGAGCCGGAGCCGGAGCAGGTTTCGGAGCCGGATTACTTAGCTGACGTCATTACAGGTCATGTTTATTTGCATAGTTTTCTAGCTGTATGTTTGTTTGATTCTGGTACATCTCATAGCTTCCTATCATTAGAGTTTATGCATAAACATCATCTAGTAGCTACACCTACTGCGAAGATTAGTAGAGTGATGACGGGAGGAGGACCAGTGCCTATTAGATCTATCTATAGATGTTCTATTTTTATAGCCGGAAGAGAGTTCAGGGGGCGATTCTTTGTGATGCCACTCCCCGGTTATGATATCATATTGGGGATGGACTGGCTTAGCTATGCCCATGCATCTATAGATTGCCATGAGGGTAGTATTTTGTTCAGTCCCCCAGACACAGCACCATTCAGTGTCAGGAGGACAGGGCCGGAGATCAGCCTAGAGCCGAACTGTTGTGCGACAGTTGGGGACGCAGCACCGCCACACCCTATCATTAGGAAGTTTATGGATGTATTCCCAGAGGATCTTCCAGGACTTCCGCCTGACAGAGATGTGGAGTTCACTATAGATTTAGTGCCGGGTTCATCACCAGTATCCCGGGCTTGCTATAGAGTGAATTCCAAGGAGGCCATAGAGATGAAAGAGCAGATTAATGACCTGTTGAAAAAGGGTTTCATTCGATCCAGTACTTCTCCATGGGGAGCACCAGTGCTCTTTGTGCCCAAGAAGGATGGTACAGTCCGGTTGTGTATTGACTATCGGGCCTTGAATGCCATCACCATCAAGAACAAATATCCTCTGCCCAGGATAGATGATTTGTTCGACCAGTTGAGCGGGGCGAAGGTGTTTTCCAGGATAGACTTAAGATCCGGGTACCACCAGGTGAAGGTTAGGCCAGCAGACATCCAGAAGATGGCGTTCAACACGAAGTACGGGCAGTACGAGTTTCTGGTGATGCCATTTGGTCTCAAAAATGCGCCAGCTGTCTTTATGAACTTGATGAATAAGACATTTCACCAGTATCTGGACAAGTTCGTCGTAGTGTTTATCGACGACATCCTGATATACTCGAAGACGTCGGAGGAGCATGCAGAGCATTTGCGGATAGTTTTGGGGATTCTGAGGCAGGAGAGATAGTTTGCCAAATTGCCGAAGTGCGAGTTCTTTTTAGATCGAGTAGAGTTTCTTGGCCATGTAGTCATTGGAGATGGAATCTCGGTGGATCCCAGGAAGATTGCTGCAGTTGAGACGTGGAAGGCTCCGACGTCAGTTTCAGAGATCAGGAGTTTTCTGGGTTTAGCAGGCTATTATAGAAAGTTCGTTCAGGACTTTGCTAGGATAGCTGAACCCATGACGAAGCTGACGCGGAAGGACGAAGAGTACATCTGGTCAGAGGACTGCCAGGCGGCATTTGAGGAGCTGAAGAGGAGGCTGACGACCGCTCCAGTTCTGACTTTACCTTCAGGTTCTGGAGGTTTCACCATTTTCAGCGATGCTTCTGGGAAGGGGCTAGGATGTGTTCTACAGCAGCATGGGAAAGTAATTGCTTACGCATCTAGGCAATTGCGGACTCATGAGAGGAATTATCCTACCCATGACCTAGAGTTAGCTGCGGTGATCTTTGTACTCAAGTTATGGAAACATTACTTATACGGAGAGCGTGTGGAAATCTTTACTGACCAGAAAAGCTTAAAGTATGTGTTCACACAGAAAGAGCTGAACATGAGGCGAAGACGATGGTTGGAGTTGATGAAGGACTTCGACATTGATTTGCAGTATCACCCCGGGAAGGCAAATGTGGTGGCGGATGCGCTGAACAGGCATCCGATGGCATGGTACCTGATGATTGATCGGCATTTGCGGAAGGATCTAGAGAAGCTCGGTATCGAGCTAGTTCGGCCAGGATCAGTGATACAGATGATGGCGCTTGACATTCAGTCAGGTTTGATGGAGCAGATCTGGGAGGCACAGTCTACAGATGAGAGCCTTCGCAGACTTCAGGCATTAGCCGGATTGCTGGATGACTTCACTATAGCAGAGGATGGATCCCTGAGGCATGGTAGCCGATTGTGCGTGCCGAAGGGAGAGCTGGTAGAGGCAGTCTTGCAGGAGGCACACCGATCGAGATATTCTATTCACCCTGGTGCTAACAAGATATACCGTGACTTGCGGGAACATCTTTGGTGGCACAGGATGAAGAGGGATGTATCACGTTTCATCTCGAGATGCCTAGTTTGCCAGCAGGTCAAGGCGGAGCGCCAGAGGCCAGCTGGTTTGTTGCAACCGTTACCCATTCCTGAGTGGAAGTGGGAACATATTACGATGTACTTCGTTTCAGGGCTTCCTCGTTTCCAAGGAGGGATGGATGCCATCTGGGTCATCGTAGACAGGCTGACGAAGTGTGCGCACTTCATACCCTTCAAGGTGGGGCTTTCCATCGAGAAGTTGGCGGAGCTATACATGCAGCAGATAGTTTGCCTACACGGAGTGTCGGTGAGCATCGTGTCAGACAGAGACAGCAGATTTACATCCCACTACTGGAGGAGCTTGCAGGAGGAGTTGGGCAGTAGGCTCAAGTTCAGTACGACGTACCATCCGCAGATAGATGGGCAGTCCGAGAGGACGATACAGACACTGGAGGATATGCTGAGGACTTGCGTGCTGGACTTCGGAGGATCATGGGAGAGCCATCTGTACTTGGTAGAGTTTTCATACAACAACAGCTACCAGGCCAGTATTGGTATGTCTCCTTTCCAGGCGCTATATGGGCGACGATGCCGCACACCGCTCTTTTGGGATGATGTCGGAGACAGAGTCATGCTTGGGCCAGAGATGATCACGGATGCAGCAGAGAAAGTCGGAATGATCAGAGACAGGCTCAGAGTAGCTCAGGACAGGCAGAAACACTGGGCTGATGCTAGTCGCAGGCCGATGGAGTTCGCAGACAGTGATATGGTGCTAGTGAAGATATCACCTACTCGAGGGACGATCCGGTTCGGACGAAGAGGGAAGCTGAGCCCCAGATACATCGGGCCGTTCGAGGTACTTGGCAGGATCGGAGAGGTAGCTTACAGGGTTGCACTTCCACCCAACCTAGCAGGAGTTCACGACGTCTTTCACGTATCTCAGCTGAGGAGATATGTTCCAGACCCCAGTCATGTGCTAGATCATTCAGAGTTGGAGGTCGGACCGAGCCTTACAGTTTCTGAACAGCCAGTGGAGATATTAGACCGGAGAGAGAAGAGGCTGAGGAACAAGGTTATACCCCTAGTACGAGTAGCTTGGAGCCGTCACTCCCCAGGTGAATCTACTTGGGAGAGGGAGTCGAACATGAGGGAGAGATACCCTTACTTGTTCGATCCAACCGCTGCGAGGGAACCACCCGTTCCCGCTTGATACCTTAGAGGTTAGTTTCGATCGCAGCCTTAGTCATTTTGTTGCATTACTTGCTATGTTAGAATATTGTCGGGTCTTCAATCCTTGCGAATTTCGAGGACGAAATTTTTCAAGGAGGGAAGACTTGTAAGCCCCTATTTTTCAATTTTAGTTTTATTGGTGCTAATTAAATTTTTGTCATTTATAGCCTTAAATAATTATTAGGAATTTTTTGGAATTTTTCTAGAATTTTTAAGTAATTTTAAATGAGTTTTTAAATACAAAAATACTGATTTGTAATTTTCTAAAATATTTTAATATCATTTTGCAAATTTTTAAAATGTTTTTATACCAGTTTGTAATTAAAAGAATTTTTTTAAAATAGGAAATGCAAATTCTGTTTTACATTTACTCACTAATAATTCCTGTGTGCAATTTCCTAATCTAGGAAAACCTAATTGCAAATCTACCAAACCCCCCCTCTTACACACGACACTCTCTCTCTCCTCCAGCTCTCACCCGCTCCCGTTGACCCCTGCCCCGACCGACTCACCGCCCTGCCCCCGCCTTTTTCGGCTGACCCCACCGACCTCAACCCCCCTATTTAAACCCCCACTCTCCCCTGACCTAAACCCTAACCCTAAATTCTCCCCACAGCAACCGACAACCCCCTTCTTCTCCGACGAACCCCCAAACCCTAACCCTACTCCGGCGAACGCTGCTCCGCCCCAACCGACGACCTTCACCACCAACCACCACCACCATTCGACGCGCCCCGACAAGACGCGTCGATCGCCACCGCTCCGCCACCGTCCCGACGCCCCAAGCTGCCGCCTCCGCCTTCGAAACTTTGTGGAGAAGTCGGACACGTAAGTGTCAGCTTCGATTCGTGTCGTGCGAGTCTCGTCTTCACATATGAGACTCGCCAGGACACGGGGATGTTCGTCCAGTAGCTGGACACGTGATTCAGTGTTCGTGCGTGTCGTGCGTAGCACGGACACGAGAAACCCTGTGTCCTTAACTGTCAGGACACAAGACAGATATTTTTTTTTATATAAATGCTAACCTAAACTAAATAAAACTAACCTAAGGTCTAATCCTAACAGTCGGGCCAACTGGCCCACTGGCCAGCGCGCAATAAATAAACCCCTTCCCCCCCTCTCTGTTGGCTCCAGTTCGAGCCCCCTTTCTGTTCTCTTTTTTTGTTTTCTTTTTTCTTTTCTTTTTTCCTTTTGTTTTGTATATATATTTATATATATATATATATATATATATATTAATATATATATATATATATGTATATGTATATATGTATTAATGTATGTATATATATATGTATACTGTTTTTAACAGTATTTTATATATATATATATATATATATATATATATATATACTTTATAGTTAGTAAATTTTATGTATATATGTTTGTATATATTTTTATGTGTATATATATTTTTTTATGTGTATATATATATTATATATATATACAGTTTATAAATAAGAATTTTCTTGTATATATATATTTGTATATATATATATAGATACTTTACAATTAAGTATTTTTCCTATACATAGATATATGTACTTTCAACATATGTATGTATATATTTATTTTGAACTTTATTTAAATATTAATATTATTTTTGTACTTTTACCAAGTTATATTTTTATTGTATTTAAATTACTGCAACCATTTGGTGTCCAAGCCTAGCATGGGTATTTGGGCCCAAATGTGTTTTCACACATTCAAGACCTGTACAAATCATATTGGACTTGATTCATGGCCTTGGGTCCTGTATTTGAACTTTGGTTCAAATTATATACATGGACAAAATACGCAGATAATTAATTATTATGTGCAATGCTGTTTTTGATTTTCTAAAAATACTTAAAGTGCTGCTACAATTATGGAAAAATAGTATTTAGATACTATGTTATGTTGGATAATTTAGTATAATTTTTGTAGTATTTAATTTACTGTTTTGCCCCTAGTTTGGCATATGAAACCAAAACTCATTTTCTGTATACTTAGGAAAACTGATTTTTATAAAATATTTGTACTGGTTAATAAATTCCAGAAAAATTATAATAAATTTCTATGATTAACAAGGATCACTTTAGTACTTTACTTTGAGAAAAACTAGGCTTTTTGTCTATCTCTAAAATTGTTAGAACACAATGATCTTTTGATTTATTTATTGATTAATTACGACTTGTAGCTTTTTGTGTTATTTGGAGTTTTAGTCATGTTGAACCCCATCCCTCACTAGTGTAAAGACCCTAGAAAGTTAGTTAACATAGTGTGTCACCCCACATTGGTCTCCTATGCCAAAGTCATCATTTTGGCTAGGTGCCCAATCACAAGTCGTGTTTCACCAATTAGTGTCCTAGTGTTTTAGCTTAGTGTAAAAACTAAGTTATTGTATTTACTTCTACAGCGACGAGTTACCGGACATCCATAGCATTGTTATCGCAGCTTGTATTGTTTTGCTTTGCTAGAGGCAAGTACTTTCTACGAACTTTACATATTGTCACATAAATGAACTACAAACCCCACCATGTTAAATGCTGATCCTTGGGGTAGCAAGTTAGATCTCTACATGTTGTACTTTCAGTTACTACCATGCTTAGAACAGTCTTGATGTATCTTTCACATGATTAGAATATGGGTTATGGGGAAACTGATAGTAGTGTACGTGATCATATCCCCCTCTACAGTACCGAGCAAAGTTTTATTTTATATGTTACTACGCCGTAGGCCTTTATCTCAAAGCTGTATTTGTGCGTATGTACATCTACCCGCCTTTACACTTGTACGTATGTACATTTCATTATGTGCCCCAGCACATTGTACATCTATTGACCGATCACATACCTACTACAGTTTTAAACATTACATATATATCTGTCTCTATGACATATGTGTCCTTGCCATGGTAGACTATGTGATGCCATGCTTTCCAGTTATTCCTCTCATGTTCATTTCCATGTTTCATATGCTAGTTTGCTAGATTTAGTACTTGCTCCCGTCCTGACAGGATAACGTTGTAGGTGTCCTTACTGAGGAGGAGTTACTCTGCGACATATATTATGGGATTACTGCCGAGGACCCGGCTCTGCTTTACGAGGATGTTCCTGCGGGGAACCTCGCCTAGTTGTCTTTTGTTTACTTAGACTTTTGAGAGTAGACATGTATTAGACTATATCATTTTGTAACTGGACATGTATCCAGTTTTACATTTCAGTTTACTTGTACTTGGACGTTTACTATATACGATGACTTTTGTGTTTGGAGCATTTATGATTCTTCTTCACTTATAGAACTTTTAGTACATTTAGTCTTATCCTGTTGTCTTTAGAACAGCTTACTACGTTTTATCTCAACGTAGGCTGGGCATGACTCGGCCTGGCCCAATAATTTGGGTAGCGGGTCGTGACAAAAACCGTTGCTTCCAAGCTCTCTAAATCCTTCATTCCAAGCCCAAATCTGAACTTCCATAGGTCAAGATGGGGTAGAACGAAATTCTCTACAACATAAAACCATCAAAACTTGAAGATAACAAAGTTTACTAGATCAAACCTAAGAAATCCGAAAGTGCATTAAACTTAGATCTACAAGAAATAAGCCATGAAAAATGAAAATGCTAAGTACTAAAGAGGCTTAAGATCAAGTAAGGAAGATGATGGAACAATAAAACTGGAATTCCATCATGAAGCAAGTTTGGCACTTGCCTTGACGGCTGCTAGGTGGGAGAGGAGTTATGGAGGAAGAAGAAGTGTAAGAAGAGTAATGGTGAAGTAATGAAGAGAGAGAAAGGGGATGGGCTTTAAATGAAGGGGGGTGGTAGGTGGGGGTTTGTTTCGGTTCATGATGAACCAACTTAACTAAACCAATCCAAGCCGAACCCAAAGTAAAGCTAAAGCAGAGTATGAAATCAGAAAATAAAATGCAGAAATAAAATTGCAGGAAATTAATTAACATAAAATTAAAGGGGTTTAACTACAGAACAATACATGATAGTTATTAAATAAATACATTCCAGCAGTACATGTATTTAGAATACATATTCCGGGAACGAAAAGTGATATCTCTACCCTCTTTAGAAAAATTTCGTCCTCGGAATTTCAAATACAAGCAGGATAGGAACATCAAAGCTAAACTAATCTAAGTACAAGAAACTTGTACAAGCAATCATTCTTCAATGTTTAACTAGAAAATAACATATCTATATTAACAATCTATGATATCACGTAGTTCTATCCATGGGGTGACAAGCATGAGGAGCTAATACGATCAAGGTATACAGAAAGAGATATAACTTGTGAGTCAAACAGGTACGGATATCGTGATCGGATATCATCCTCACGTTCCCACGTTGACTCTCCCAAAGAGTGATGACCCCAAGCAACCCGGACAAGGTTGATTGTTCTGTTCTTGAGTATCTTCTCTCTTCGGTCCAAGATGGACACAGGCTGCTCCTCGTAAGACAGGTTGGTACCAACAACCAGCTCAGAATGATCAAGGATATGGCTTGGGTCCGATACATACCTCCGCAGCTGAGATACATTAAATACGTCATGTACCTCTCGTAACGAAGGTAGAAGGGACAAACGATAAGCAACATCGCTACCCTATCAAGGATAACGAATGGTCCTACGTATCGCGGACTCAACTTCCCGCGAACGCCAAATCTAATGACCCCACGGGTAGGTGAGATCCGCAAGAACACGTGGCCCCCAACAAAAAACTCTAGCGGCCTGCGATGCTGGTCTGTCCAATGACGATGCCGATCTTGCGCAACTCGAAGTCGCTCTCTAATTCCCTTAAGCAATTCAACTGTTTGGACAATCATTTCTGGACCTAGCATTTTCCTCTCCCCGATATCATCCCATGCTAGTGGCGACCTACACTTCTTAGCATATAGTGCTTCAAATGGTGCCATCTGTATGCTGGCTTGATAACTGTTGTTATATGAAAACTCAACTAAGTGCAGGTGGCTCTCCCAAGATCCTCCAAAATCTAGGGTACAAGCTCGTAACATATCTTTCAAAGTCTGAATTGTCCTTTCTGATTGCCCGTCCGTCTATGGATGGTAAGTCGTGCTAAATCTTAACTTGGGACCCAAACTATGATGTAAACTCTTCGAGAAATGTGATGTAAAATGGGTATCTCGGTCTAACATAATACTGACAGGGACTCCATGTTGCCTGACTATCTGCTGCATGTACAACTCTGCCAACTTTTCTGTAGATTGCCCTACTCTGAAAGGAAGAAAGTGTGCTACCTTTGTAAGCCGGTCCACTATCACCCAAATAGCATCTTTACCACTTGGTGATCTCGATAAACCGGTCACAAAGTCCATTGTGATGTGCTCCCACTTCCATTCCGGGATAGAAAGCGGTTGCATTAATCCAGCTGGCCTCTGCTGCTGTCTTTACTTGCTGACATATCAAGCAATAGGAAACAAATCTAGCTATCTCCCTCTTCATTCCATTCCACCAGAAGTGCTACTTGATATCTTGGTACATCTTGGTCCCTCCAGGGTGTATAGAATACTGAGAACTGTGAGCTTCTGTCATAACCTCTTGTCTGATATCTCCTCTAGGCACACATAGACGCAATCTAAACCTAAGTGTACCATCTTCATAAATTTTCATCTCCTTCTTGAGCCCTGACTCACATTCTGCCCTAAGCTTCTGAATCCTTGGGTCCTGTGCCTGAGCTGTCTTGATCCTGTCTACCAAGTCGGATTGAACTTGTAGACTTATTAGAACTCCTACATCACTAGGAAGTATAACTTCGATGCCCATCTCCTGAAGGTCTTCTAAGATATGCCTCTGTGTTGTCAACATAAATGCGCCGCCTCTCCTGCTAAGAGCGTCTGCTACTACATTAGCCTTGCCTGGATGATATTGAAGCTCCACGTCATAATCCTTGATCAGCTCTAACCATCTTCTCTGCCTCATGTTCAGCTCCTTCTGAGTAAAGATGTACTTCAGACTTTTATGATCTGTGTACATGTCCACTCGGTCACCATATAAGTAATGCCTCTATAGCTTCAAAGCAAATACTACTGCTGCCAACTCCAAATCATGAGTTGGATAATTTTTCTCATGGTCCCGAAGTTGCCTAGATGCGTATGCTATTACCTTCCCATGTTGCATGAGGACACATCCAAGTCATTTACCTGACGCATCGCAATATATCGTGAAACCTCCGGGTCCGACTGGCAATGTAAGAATAGGCGCTGATATCAACTTCTGCTTCAGATCCTCAAATGATGCCTGGCATTCTGCCGACCAAACGAATGGCACATCCTTCCGTGTCAAGCGGGTCATGGGTGCTGAAAGTTTTACAAAATCTGATACAAACCTTCTGTAATAACCTGCCAATCCCAAGAAACTCCGTACATCTTCTACGGTCTTGGGTACTGGCCAACTCTCTACTGCTTCTACCTTCTTGGGATCCACTACTACTCCAGCTCCTGATATGATGTGATCCAAAAATGAAATATGGTCCATCCAGAACTCACACTTGCTGAGCTTGGCATACAACTGGTTCTCTCTCAGAACCTGCAACACTTTTCTGAGGTGGTCTTCATGCTCCTCTTCACTAGCAGAGTATACGAAAATGTCGTCAAGAAACACAATGACAAACTGATCTAAGTATGGCATAAAGATGCGGTTCATCAAATCCATGAATATTGCTGGAGCATTGGTCAAACCAAACGGCATTACTAAGAATTCATAATGCCCATACTTCGACCTGAATGCTGTCTTGGGAATGTCCTCCTTTGGAACCCTCACTTGATGATAGCCTGACCAAATATCTATCTTGGAGAAAACTCTAGCTTTGCTCAACTGATCAAACAAGTCGTCGATCCTTGGTAGTGGGTACTTGTTCTTCACTGTTGCCGCGTTAAGTTTCCTGTAGTCAATGCACAATCTGGATGATCCATCATTCTTCCCCACAAGTACCACTGGTGCTGCCCACGACGATATGCTAGCTTGGATAAACTTCTTCTCCTTCAGTTCCTCTATGTGCTGATATACATTGACCTGCTCCGAATCCGCCATTCTGTAAATCCGATCTGATATCGATTTAGTTCCAGGTGCCAATTCTATGCTGAACTCAATATCTCTAACCGGTGGTAGACCTGGAAGTTCTTCGGGAAATACATCTAGAAATTCTTTAACTACCTTCGGAACTTGAACTTCTTCCATTGCCGTTACTACTTCCTGTTCTTGCTGAGTTGCCTCTGATCTGACTAAGATGAATCTCTTCATGCCTGGAATATCAAAAGATACATTCCCTATACGACAATCTATTGTCGTATGACTGTCTTTCAGCCAGTCCATACCTAAGATAACGTCAAAATTTTCAGCAGGAAATTCTATCAACTGGGCGGGTAAAGGATGCCCGCAAACTACAACACTATACGCTAGAATAACTCTACTAACTCCTACGAGCCCATTGCCAGTGAGTATATTCAACCTCCCTGGCAATGCCTCGAACTCTATTCCTAGACGTGTCACAAATTGTGCAGATATAAATGAATGCGATGCTCCCGAATCAAACAATACTATTACGGGATATGAGGCGACGAGAATGTTACCTGCCACAATATCTCCCGATGCTAATGCCTCTTCCAAGGACAGTGTGAATGCCTGCCCTCGACCTCCTTGCTGGTTCCCATGCTGTGGCCTAGCCTGGTGCTGCTGCTGGCCCCTACCTTGATGATGCTGGGGTGGTCTATGCTGGTGTTGCTGCATCAGCGGTCCCTGCTGTCGAAACATCTGAGCTTGTGGCATCAACGGACGTTGGGCCAATGGTTTCACTGCCACTGCTGGTCCTCGATACTGACCTGCCCCTGGTGCTGGCAGAGCAGGAAACTGCTGCAATGGTCCTCCTGACCTCGAATTCATGGGATAGGTGGTAACCCGATGATCTGGATTTCCATATATCAAACACAGTCCGTTCAATGACCGACACACATCTCTAGTGTGCCCTATCTTCCTACAATAAGTGCAGCCCGCTGGGGGTTGCTGGTTCTTCCTTGGTTATTGATGCTGCTGCCTGGGTGGTGGTGCTGGGCCTCGCATTGCCACATCGTGGATGCGAACGCCAGGGGATGGTGCTATTGTTCGGGACGCTGCTCCCCCTCCTCCTTCAATCTAACTGTGGGATCTCTTCTGACCTCCAGTCCTTGTTGTGATCCCCTGAATGGTGATCTCATGCCTTCGGGTTACCGTCAATACCTCATCGAAAGTCTGTTAATTGTGCCCCTCTATCAATTGTAAGAGTTCAAGATAAAATCCTTGCTGAAATCTCATAGCCCTCTGGCGCTCCGTCGCTACCATCTCTAGGAGAAACCTACTCAATCTGCAGAACTCCGCTGCATAAGCATCTACCGTCTTGCCGGCCTGCTTGAGGTTAATAAACTTCTATTGTAGCTCAAACTGCGCTACAACTCCATAGTACTTCGTCTTGAACCTTGTTGTGAAATCGTCCCAAGCAACAGGACGTCGGATACCTACTTCCTCTGATTCCCACCAATCACGTGCGAGAGCCTGAAGTAGCAACTTCACCTGATCCACACGTTCTTCTGTCGGTACCTTAGCTGCTGTCAAAATAGCCTCAATATCCTTAAGCCATGCATCTGCTGAGATGGCATCTTCCGTGCCCTCGAAACGGCGGGGATTAAACTTGCAAAATCTGGTTGATGCTCATGAATTTGGCCATGCCCCTCTGTCCAACGCCGTCTGCAACCCTTGGTTGAGTAGTACGTTCTGCTCCTGCAACTGAGCGTGCATGCGCTGCTGGGCTAACATCTGATGTTGCTGAGTAGCCATCATCCCTCTCATGATCTCCAGAAGGGCCGGTGTGTCCACTTCCACGGGGGTAGGTAAAATTGTTGGTGGTGGTGGAACCTCCGGATACTGCGATCCAGCTGCTGTTTCCACTATTACTTCTTCCTGGATAGTCTCTTGAGGTAGTACTGGCCCTTGTTGCTGATCAACCTGGTCATGTTGCCCATGTTGTTGCTGTCCAGCTCTGATAGGTGCGGACGAAGTTCCCCTAAGAAAAGGGACAAGAGAACAATCAAACGATCGGACTCGAAGGATCAATGAAGTCAAGGGATACTGGAATGTCAAGCTGGAGTTGAGAATCGACGAATCATGAGATCAAGGGAGAACATGTGTGATTGAGATATCCTATAAATCAAAACACCCCACAAGTCTGAAATCAGACCTGCATGGGCCACCACTAAAATCTTATCATGCCCCAGAACCAGAATACTGGAGAGCGGGGGAATGACTCAGCCAGCTACGTATTACGGGTAGATAAATACAGTATAATACGATCAATGCTGTCTAATAAGACAAGGGGGTACATATTACATAAAAGTCTTGCTATGGTCACTTCACATCTATTATCTCAATCATTCAAACAAGAAACAGAAATAGGGAACATGTGAGATAAAGCAGTAAGGCGTTCCAAACGCCCAGTCAAAATGTTCTTGATATCTGACTTTACAAAACATAGACAGATAATGTAGTAAATATACACAATTGTCATCAGCTGCAGTCTGACTTAGTTACAATTATGCAAAAGTAGGTACAAAATAATTCGACTAACATGTCGGTGCCAAACGGTAAATTATAAAGTAATTCACAAAACGAGCGGGGAAGTAGGAAACCCACTCGAGTCCTCCTACGATCATCCATCTAGTATTGACCATCTTGGAGGTAGAAGTAAGCTGGATCCTCGGGGACCCGCTCTAAATCTGGCCATGCAAAACCAGATAGGTTAGACCTCTAATAGCAAGTACCGCAAGGAAGCACGATACGAGGAATGAACCAGTAATGGGAAACATAATAAATAGATCTCTGCTGGCTACTGGGATTCATATCACATCACGACACTTCGAACCAACCTTCCAACCAAACAAGGACAGAAGTTGACCCGTCATGTCCTGATATTCCGATCATCTTAGTTAGTCATCCGAGTAAAGACAGTACACAAGCAAATCAATTTAAACGGCCATGCAACTACCACGACTTGCTACTGTGAGTTCCAAGTTACCCTGGAATTATGCAATAGGGATTCCTCAGTTCTTACTATGTGCAAGCAAGGCTAGTCTATCCAGTCAATCAATTGCGCCAATCATGAATTAGACGAGTCCCAGCGGGATGCCCGTCATCAATATACAATATACAATAAATAATATAAGTAGATACCGCTCCCTGCCCGTGTGGCAGATTTGCAGTATCTATGGGAACCAGCCGGCCTGTCGGGTACTTAATAGTCCCGAGAGAGGTGCCATGTAAGAACTCGGGAATCCATTCTCTCCATGCAATTATTATTTTATTTAACTTAATAGTCTCTACGTTGAGTGAAGTCCCATGCCGTGGATCATGGTCATTCAGAATGAGTACTTTCGTACGGGATACGATATGCACAACTCTACAACGATACCCGTGCGGTTAGGTTGTAGGTCTTACATAGCGTAATGCAACAATCAAAACTAACCACGGAATAATCATGCCTTAACCATAAAGTACACATGCTGCTTTGATAAGATAAATAAATAAATAAATAAATAAATTGAAACCTGCAGGTGCCTGTAGGCCAATATTCGAGATCAGCCAGTCGATTGCAATAGTTCATAGTTAATATGAACGTGTCTCATTCATTCAATTCAGTAAGACGACTAGCCAGTCTCTTAGTTCCATCTAGGAACGCATGATCTATTATTAAATTAAGATGACAATTCTCTTTTATAAATGTTAAGACAATAATTAATATCAATCAATAAATGGTAATAAATGTCAATCAATCTCAATCAATGTCAATTTAAAACAAGAATCAGCCAAAAAGGGCATTATGGCTAGCATTCATGCGGCTGGAAAATTATTGATTCATGCGGCCGGGAATGAAATGGGTTACATACGGCTGGAAAATTATTGATTCATACGGCCGGAATAGAATAGTCTCATGCGGCCAAATTTGCGAAGCCCTATGTGGCTAGAAACAAAAGGGGTCTCATGCGGCTACGGGCAACATACACCCATGCGGCCAAGGGAAATTCTCTGCGGCTGAATAAGTGCAAGCCTATATGCGGCTAAGGAGTCACGCGGCACCATGCGGCTGAGAATGATCAGCGCCATGCGGCTGGAAGTTAAACTGAGTCCATGCGGCTGAAGATGATATAAGTTCCATGAGGCTAAGCTGTGGCAAGGGAGACAACCCTATGCGGCTAAGATGTGACAGTACGCATACGGCTGCGGAACTAAATGCATATGCGGCAGATAAGTCTCATGTGGCTGACTAAGCCCATGTGGCTAACTAAGCTCATACGGCTAACTAAGCCCATGCGGCTAACTAAGCCCATGCGGCTAACTAAGCCCATGCGGCCAGGATGACTTGCCGCATGAAGACTCATGCGATCAAGCACTGGCATGCGGCCAGGATCTGTTCTTCTTCTCCGAATTTTCTAAGGACAGAACCATAAAAACCGTTGCTTCCAAGCTCTCTAAATCCTTCATTCCAAGCCCAAATCTGAACTTCCATAGGTCAAGATGGGGTAGAACAAAATTCTCTACAACATGAAACCATCAAAACTTGAAGATAACAAAGTTTATAGATCAAACCTAAGAAATTCGAAAGTGTATTAAACTTAAATCTACAAGAAATAAGCCATGAAAAATGAAAATGCTAAGTACTAAAGAGGCTTAAGATCAAGTAAGGAAGATGATGGAACAATAAAACTGGGATTCTATCATGAAGCAAGTTTGGCACTTGCCTTGGCGGCTGGTAGGTGGGGGAGGAGTTATGGAGGAAGAAGAAGTGTAAGAAGAGTAATGGTGAAGTAATGAAGAGAGAGAAAGGGGATGGGCTTTAAATGAAGGAGGGTGGTAGGTGGGGGTTTGTTTCGGTTCATGATGAACCAACTTAACTAAACCAATCCAAGCCGAACCCAAAGTAAAGCTAAAGCAGAGTATGAAAAACAGAAAATAAAATGCAGAAATAAAATTGCAGGAAATCAATTAACATGAAATTAAAGGGGTTTAACTACAGAATAATACATGATAGTTATTAAATAAATATATTCCAGCAGTACATGTATTTAGAATACGTATTCTGGGAACGGGAAGTGACATATTTTTTCTAAAATATTGATAATTTATCAATAATTATTTGATTTCTAATACCAAAAAATTCGATACTCCAATCCGAAACCTCCGATACTATCGATACCTCCAATCATGATACTCATAGGAATGGTCTGATAGAGATTCCTATACTGGTATTGCGAACGTTGTTTTTTCTTTGGCCACTAGAAAGATAGTCCCATATTAATGGGGGAAAAAACCCTCCAAATGCGTATCTCAGTATATAGCTATGCGTTGTATTGACATGTGCACATGGAGAGTGGTGGCCCATGTGGTTGCTGTGAGACTCGTCTCACTGTATCAGTATTTATATACGGATACGTATTTTTGTACTGTGTTTTATATTTTTCTAATTTTCGGAATGCTTTCACTACCAGAATAAGTCATTTTAGCGATGCCTAAAGACGTCGATAAACGATAAATTTCGTCGCTAAACATATTTACCGACGCAATTACCGACGTTTTTGGCTTGTCGCGAAAACGTAAGTCGCTGATCTTCAAAACGTCGCCAAACGTCGCAAGTACCGACGTGTACCGACGTTTAAATATACGTCGGTATATTACCGACGTCTACCGTCGTGTCGTCGGTGGCATAGCGACGTGTTTAACGTCGCTACGCATCGGTAAAGTCCTGGGGATTTACCGACGTTTAAAATGTCAGTAAATGTCGGTAATTCTTGGGATTATTACCGACGTGCACCGACGTTTACCGACATTCTCCGACGTATAAGGACGTCGGTAAACGTCGGTACCCTAGAAAATTTGGCAGATTTTTCGACGTTTACCGACGCAAACGTACGTCGGTGGACGTCGGTAAACGTCACTAAATCTGCAAAAAAAATAAAAATAAAATAAAATACAGAATGTCCTTTTCTCTCTGCAGTTTAAAAAGATAACCAATATAGGATTGTTTTTCAAAATCTGGAATATGTAAACCTGAGATTTGGTTCCCTATTTTGCTGAACACAGGCCATACACACACACCCATGTGAATGACACACAATCACACACACACTGTTTTCCCTCACTGTAGAATAGGATCCAAACAGGATCCAAACATCCAAGTCTACACAAATAATAGAGATCCAAACATCCAACAAATAATAGAATAGGATCCAAACATCTAAGTCGACACAAATAATTGGATCCAAACAAACCAACAAACAAATAATAGAGATCCAAGTCTACACACAACCAACAAATAGAATAGGATCCAAACATCCAAGTCTTCACAAATAATAGAGATCCAAGTCACAAACAAAGGATCAAACACAAACAAATAGTCCTAACTAGGACTACTAGGGATCTGGTGCAGGAGGGGCACAGTTGCGACGAAGGGATTAGAACAACTCATACTCCTCAAGTAAAATCGATACCGATGGAGCAGGCAGTGACGTCGGTGGAGTCGGTGTCAAAGAAGAAGGCGGTGGAGGCGACGGAGTCGACGACGATGAAGATGCACCCGGAGGACCAGCACGCTCCAACGCTGTAAGTCGCTGGTGGTATGAATCCATAATAGATAATATTCTATCACTGCTCTGGACCATCAAATCCTGTGCCAACCTCAGCCTCTCGGCCATGGTCACCTGTCCTGTCTGCAGCTCCGTCACCGTGCGCTCTAACCCTCCAACGGTACGCTTTGTCCTCTCAGTCGTCTCCATGAGCTCCATAATGCCGTGGTCGAGCGCATCCAATCGTGGTAGCAGCGCAGGATCGTCCGTAGGGTGTCAAGACTGCTCCTCGATCCGTCGTAGCAGGTCATCACGGGAAGACTCCATCATCTGGTGGACTCGGGCAGACTCCTGGGACGGCTGTAGACCCTGCACACTAGCAGGAGATGCCCTAGAGGACTGGGTCGTAACTAGGGCGCCATAGGATCTCGTACCGTAGTACGTACTCCTACGGAGTTCACCAGCGACGGTCATCCACAGGTCGTCCGCCGACGGAGCTTGAGTGGGCTGCGAGGAAGTACCGGCCTCTCCTGCATCAGATGCACTAGCAGCCGCCCGTTCTCGCAGCCTCTGATACTCGGCCTAGAAAGTATGGATAGTACTCTATAATTTCTAATTTCTAATTAATGTACTTATTATTACTAACTACATGAATATTTATTTGCATCATATTTACTAAGTTATATTAAAATTGACACGAAGTATTAAATTAAGATAACGTATTGTAATTCTTACATAAATCTGCTCGGCCCTCTCGTCAATAAGGTCACCGCCGCGACGATGGGTGGCCAGGAAGACGGTCACCATGTCGGCGTTACCGACCTTCCTTACTGTAATTAAATATATTATCTTAGTAATAATTTATCAGTTTTTCAATAAAATAATATTTCTAAAAGAGAAAGATATACCAGACGACGAAAATGTTCCGTCATCGGAATCGACCCACCGTACCACTTCGAGGCATGTTGCCTAGCTGCCTTGGCCTTCTCCGACTTCTCCTTGTACCTTGGCTCATCGAATCGAGCCTTTATCGCATTCCACTGATCAGGGGTGATCCAACCATGGATCGGCTTTTCGGCATGATCACGATTCTTCTGATCATTAATAGCGTCGCGAATCAACTTGGCAGCGACGGCAGGAAATATTCCCTCGATAAGCTCGGTCCGGTGCGGTGGAAAGAAAAACAGATCCTAGAAGAGCGCAAACCAAATATTTATCAGTTATATGTAATATGCAAAAATTATATGATTCATGTTAAAACGAAAAACATGTTTTAACCTTGAAGCGCGCAAACCAGTAGGCCTTCCTCTCGTCCGGAGCATCAGAGTAGTTAATCCAAGCACCACCATAATTATGCCTCAGCATGTGGCCTAGACGTCTCTGTACCTCTGGAGGACGATATCTATACAGACATATTATATTCATGAAAAAAGTTAATTTATGATAAAAACAGAAAAAAAATTATAAACCAAAACACCTACTTTGTACCGTCGGCCCAGATCTCCGTCCTCCTCTCCTCCGGAGGTACGCACGCATCATCTGCATGATGCTGGTCGGCCGTCGGTACAGCCACCGCCATCTGCTCATCCGTCTCCATCGTCGTATCAGCAGCAGGAATGCTAGATGGGCGAGCACTCTCAACAGGCCTGGAACTACTCGTCCTAGGAGATATGCCACGTGATGTCGTCCCAGCAGGCCCAGCTACTGTCCGATATGGAGGAGTAATCGGCAACGAAGATCCAGAGCCGGTACCAGTAGGAGGTACCGAAGGAAAACTCTGTCCTCTAGCAGTACCTGTTGGAAGTACCGGAGGATCATGACCTCGTCGTCCCCCTCGGAATGTTCCACGACGACCTACCATACCTGATAACAGCATATGATAATACAACAAATAATAGAGACTAGAAATATGAAAGTACAACAAATAATAGAGACTAGAAATATAAAAGTACAACAAAGATAAGATAATAACCAAGACAACATATGATGATACATTCTACAATAAACATCTAAGTCCAGATAATATATTCTAGAAGAAACATCTAAGTTCAGATAAGTATATCTCTCTCAATCATCTTCAGAATAATCATCTTGTTCGTCTTCCTCGACCTCATCTTCCTCTTCCTCCTCATCTTCACTTTCATCTTCGCCTTCGTCGGCTTCGTCTTCCTCTTCAGATAATTCTACATCTTCTACATTATGTGTCGTCTAATGCGTAACTTCCATGGAGTCCATATCGATAATATTGGTTACAAGAGGTAGCTCGTCCTCCTGGTAAGCTTTTTTGTCAACATCAAAAGTATCTCTAGCTTTAGTCTTGCATACTGTCCACCAGTCAGACTTCGTTGCTCCCCATCTCGGATAAGCTGTGAAGTACATGAGCTGAGCCTGAGTTGCTAGGACAAACGGTTCGTAGCCTTGATATCTACGCTTGTAGTTTATATCCACAAGACCATGCTTGTCAATTTTCCAACCTTGATTTTCAATCGGATCGAACCATTCACACTTGAACAACACGATCTTTACAGCTTCTCTGCCATTATTATATGACAACTTCATAATCTCTCGTAAGATGCCAAAGAAATTATTTCCTGGATCGACGTCTTTGTAGTTCGAAGACTTGATACACAAGCAACTATTTTTCGTGGAATCAAGATCCAGGAAGCTGTCTCTGATCGGAGCATTTGTCGACTTGAACCGAAAGCCATTAACATAGTAACTTGGCCATATTTTAACAAAAGTAATTGGTCCCTTGGCAAGAGTTCTAATTAATTCAATCTCGGGTGAAATTAGACGATCAACCTGAATATCAAAGAAGAGATAATAAGTTATTTATTGCGCAGTTGTATTAGAAGAGGCCAGTAATTACCGAGCTACTTACATATTCGCTCAACCAAGAAGGAAAATGACATCTCATTTCTTGTTCTAATGTTTCGTCTGTTAGGTAGGGTCTAACCAGCCTCAACTCATCATTATATGTGCTGGAAAATAACGAAACAACCGTCGATTAGTACAATAATATTAGCTTATACTATTACATTGAGATGACGTAAACTCATTATCCTGAGTTACTTACCCCTCTAGCTTCTCCACTTCATTCTCATCGCAATTGAGTAATACATACAACTGAGCAGCCCTTAGCTCTTCGTCATTCAAATATCTCTTCTTCATTTTCCCCGAAGGCTTTCCGGACGCATTGAATACTTTCAGTATTCCATCATTAAATTCTTGATATCCGTCGTCATTTCTTGGAGCCCTCGTTCTATTCGTAGCAAGATGAGGTTTGAAATAGGAGGAGTAGAAATTTGTAATCTCCTCGAGAATATAGGCTTCACAAATAGAACCCTCGACCCGAGCCTTATTTTTTACTTTTCTTTTTAGGTGATTCAAATGTCGCTCGAACGGGTACATCCATCGATATTCGACAGGTCCACCAACACGTGCCTCGTAGGAAAGATGAATCGACAAATGCTCCATAGAGTCGAAGAATCCAGGAGGGAACACCCTCTCTATCTTGCACAGTGTTACCGTAATGTCCTTCTCCTGCTTTTCTAGACGATCAACGAGCAATTTCTTAGAACAAAGGTCCCTGAAGAATATGCTAAGCTCCGTCAATGGATCCCAAACTGTCTGCGATAAGAATTCCCGAAATGCAATCAGAATTAACCGCTCCATGAATACGTGACAATCATGGCTCTTCATACCTGTCATTTTGTTCTCCTTGAGGTTGACGCATCTTCTCAAGTTTGAAACATACCCATCTGGAAATTTCAGACCTTGAATCCACCTACAAAGCCTCACTTTATCCTCCTTCTCCAGTGAGAAAATTGCCTTAGGCTGCTTCAACTTCCCATTCCCGTCCTCTATCAAATGCAATGCAAGACGTCTACATATTTCTTCCAAGTCCAATCTAGCCTTTGGATTATCTTTCGTCTTCTCCTTTACGTCCATTACAGTATTAATTATGTTGTCAAATACATTCTTCTCGATATGCATGACATCAAGGTTATGTCTAATCAGATTGGTGCTCCAATATGGAAGATCCCAGAATATACTCCTCTTCCTCCAGTTATGAGTGCGACCAAATCCGTCACACTTGTAGCCCGTCGCAGGCTGCTCAATAGGTCTTGGTAAATCTTTTACCTCTTTCCATATCGTGTATCCGGGCCACCTTGGCGGAGGATTAGCCTTCTCCACAACGCCAGCACGAAAAATATTCCTGTTCCTCCGGTACGGATGATCCTTCGGCAGGAATTGTCGATGACAATCGAAGAAGCACGATTTGCCTCCGTGTTTCAAACGGAAAGCCTTAGTGCTGTCCATGCAATATGGACATGAAAGATGACCATGCATGCTCCATCCAGATAACATTCCATAGGCCGGAAAGTCGTTGATGGTCCACATAAGTGCTGCTCGCATCTGGAAATTTTGTTTTCTAGATACATCGTACGTGTTGGAACCTACTTCCCACAGCTGATTCAACTAATCAATCAACGACTGTAAATACACATCGGTGCTCCTTTTCGGATTGTTCGGACCTAGGATAATAACGGTGAGGAAAATATACGAAGTCTTCATGCACATCCAAGGCGGTAGATTGTACGGGGTGACGATCACAGGCCAACACGAATACTGGGATCCCGAAAGTTCGAATGGGGTAAAACCGTCGGAGCAGAGACCCAATCTGACATTACGCGGATCAGAAGCAAAATCTGGATACTCTCGATCAAAGTGCTTCCATGCTTCTCCATCAGATGGGTGATCCAACACTCCTTCGGTATGTTCTCGCTTATGCCAACTCATGTTTTCTGCAGTTTCCTTCACCATAAACAACCGCTGCAACCGCGGCGTCAACGGCAAGTAGTGCATCGAAGAGGTAGGCTTTCTGGCACCGATAGACTTTCCTCTACCACATGCTTTGTAGCGATCGATATCACAAAATCTGCAGGCGTCTTCATCCTTGTCGTCTTTGTAGTACAACATGCACCCGTTGCGACAGGCATCAATTTTTTTGTATCCCATCTAGAGCGATCTAACCATCCTCTTAGACCGGTAGAAGTCTTTAGGCAACTTCGCACCCTCAGGCAATATTTCTATAAGCAACTCCATAATACGGTTGTAGCAATCTTGCGACATGTTAAATCAGACTTGATGCTCAACAATCTTGTAACCACCTCCAACGGTGAATGATCCTCACAACCAGGATATAATGGAGTCCTTGCATTCTCCAGCAACTCCATAACTGTGCAGCATCGGGGTTCGGTGCCTCCTCAGGTGCATCATGATCATCCGGATCGAAACTAGGCCCGGCCGCGTCAAAAACCATGTTCACCAACCTATCATCGTAAGAAGCGTTGTTGTGCACATCCACATAAGGCTCGTACTCCGATGCTAAAGACACAAGTTCTCCGTGCTCGCTCCATTGATAGTAATTCGGCGTGAAACCCTTCGAGTATAAATGATACGTGACATTCACTTCTGGATGATATTTCAAGTTGCGACATCTCACACACAGACACTTAATTTTGGTACCGCCCATGTACTGAGGGAACGCCTTGGCAAACTACAGGAACTGGTGTACACCCTCTATGAATTCATCTCGCACACCGTACATGTCATCAGGATGACGGTTGTATATCCACGAACGATTCCGCAGATAGTAATTCAGCTCCATATCTATTTGAGGATAATTCTGTAAGATAGATACATGCACATCGTTTAAACACTTGTAAAAGTAATCATGATACAACAAGTGGTAATAGATATGATGTATCCTATGTAGTTTCTTTTCTTCTTTTTACTGTGAACCTTGGTTAACATTAATATTTCTACACTTCTCTAGGGTAAAGTTGAGGTAGATATCCTATGATGCGGAATAGTCGACTGAATGACCCAAATGAGAAGGAAGGAAGGAAGTAGGGAGGCTCACTCTATACACTCTAGGATTGACTTATTTCATCGTTGATTTGACTTATTTTGGTAGTGTGAAATGTCAACAATACTTATTTTGGTAGTGTAAATGTCAACAATATCCGATACGGTATCTCGAAGACCTAAATATAGAATATTAATGTCAATTGGTGTTTTGGAATCATAAACATGATATACTAGGTCAATTCTAGGTCTCCAAGTCATTTCTAGGTCACACTAGGACAACTGGGTCAATACCTTGCCAAACTTGGTCAAACTAGGTCACACCTAGGTTTTTAGGGCCATACGTTGCCTTACCAAGGTATTCTAGTCTATACTAGGCTAATACACTATGTATTTGCCCTACCAATATCCTATTCACATAGGTAAAACCTATTACTATGGCATATTTACCTAATTACCTATACACTAGCCTATCCTTAACTCTAGTAAAAACCAATACCCAAACTCAATACCCCATACACTACAACATAGGTATCTCCTATACCCATGTGTCAACCCATTACCTAAACCTATAGGCTTCCTAAACCTATATATTACCTAATCACTCTAGGTAAAGCCATTACCTATACTCATAGGTAAAACAATTCCTATCTTGAAGTTACCTATACTTATTGTCCTAGTCCTCATCTATACACATTATCCTAAGGCCTCGTTTGGTTCACCGATTTAAGGAACTAGGAAAGGAAAGTTGTTCCTTTCCTTTGTTTGGTAACCACAAACTTGAGAATCAATTTCCTCACAAGGGGGAAAATTGGAAGGGAATATGGTTCCACTCATGACTCGAATATCAGAGCTAATCGTCGAGCTTGACATAAGTGATAATGTGCAAATTGGAGGGAAAATTGGCAGGGTTACCACCTTGTCAACTGGGTAGTTTGTAGAAGGAAAAACTTCTTAATGTGCAAATCGTTCCTAATTATAACTGATAATGTTAAATGTTATACATAAATGTACATGTTCTGTATTCCACCTACATGTTCATGTGTACCCATGGACTGAACTCTAATGAGATGGACTGCAACATGGTTATGTGGGCTGAACATATACCTAGGGTGGACTGAAATATGATATGCAGTGTGTTATACAACAAGATGGACAGGTAATACAATAGGCACATGTATGCTGTGAAGGCAAAATGTAGGATATTCAACACACATCTGATGTGAACATTTGAGGGTGTGACTGAACTAAGGACATGCAGTACCTTCAAGAGGGATGAACAGGACATCTAACTTACACACAAGGACAAGATAAGCCTGGTGAAGGAGGGACTACTCTATAGTATGCAGGACAGATTCATGTAAGTGGATTGATACCCAATTGATGACAGGGACTGTCCTCATAGGCAGTACAGGACCCGGGCTAAACCAATACCCACTTCTAACCTGAGCCATTCCTCTTCCTTCGACTGATACTAACATCAATGGAAATTGTTACAACCATAGGAAGTGGACAGCACAGTAGTAATGAACATGTGATGGTTGCTATTTAAGGGACTGAATAATTACTAGGGCTGCAAACGAGCCAAGCCGAGCCAAGCTTTTGTGAGCTTGAGCTTGGCTTGACTAGAATTAATCGAGCTCAAGCTCGAGCTCGAGCTTGATAATTTTTTTATTTTAGAGCTTGAGCTTGGCTCGAGCTTGTTTATATTAAGCTTGAGCTTGGCTTGATTTGAGCTTGAGCTTGGCTTGTTTATCAAGCTTGATCAAGCTTGATAAACAAGCTCGTTAAGCTTGATTTCAAGCTCGTCAAGCTCGCTCAACTTTATTTCAAGCTGATTAAGCTTGATTTCAAGCTTAACGAGCACGATTTCAATTTAGTTAGGGTTGAATTAACAATTTATTTATAAAATTTTGATTTAAAAAGTTATTTATTATCAATTATTAAGGACATAAGGCACATTTGACACATCCACATACTGTACAGACAGAGACCTAACATAAGGCACATTTGACCGAGCTCAAAGAGACTCGTCACTTCTGTTCAACCAATACAATAATTCGTTATTAGTTGGATCTGTGCATAGAGACTCGTCACTTTCAAATCATTATCTAAAATATGTATTTTTTGATCCAAATGGACACAAAGTGTCCAAAACCACACTGAACACAGTGTATCAGTAAACACGGGGTCGTGCTGTGTCCCCGTGTCTATTTTGGACACGAAAAACACCTTAATTAGGGTTAGGGTTTACCTTTAGAGGATCTCGTGGTGGTGGAGGAGGAGGAGGAGGAGGAGGAGTTCGGTGGTGGAGGAGGAGGACCTCGCGGTGGAGGAAGAGGAGGAGGGGCGTCGCCGGGGATAGAGGGGTCGCCGGGGGAGAAGGGGTCGCCGGGAAGTGGGGGTCAGTGAGAGGAGGAGGAGAAGGAGGAGGAGCTTGGTCGTCGGTGGAGGAGGATGAGGAGCTCGGGGAGAGAGGGGTCGCTGGGGGAGAGGGGGTCGTCGGGAAGGAGGAGCTCGGTCGTCGGTGGGTCGGTGGGGGGGAAAGAAAGTTTTGGAAAATTTTCGAGTGAGAATGGGTGGAAAGGAAAACCCGATCTGTATATTAGAAATACATTAGCGACGTCATTGTAAGACGTCGCTAAACGTCGCTAATTTCTTAGAATATAGTGACGTTTATCGACTATTACGCGACGTAACATTTTGTTATTAAAATGTTAGTCGCAAAACGTCGCTATATTCTAAGAAATTAGCGACATTTTCCGACAATTATGTGACGTAACATTTTGTTACAAAAAATAAGTTGCAATACGTCGCTGAACGTCGGGCATGGTGACGAACAGCGACGTCAAATTTATATGTCGCTAAATTCAAAGAAATTAGCGACGTTTTAATTAAACGTCGCTAAATTCGTCGCTAATATGACTTATTTTTGTAGTGTTTAAAAATTTTGCCAACTTATAAATTTTCTCCTTGACCGGCATATCGCCAGTGTACCATTGTATGCCGACGGCATGCCTGTCACTCTCATTTTCTGTTATACGTATTTTTAGTGTACGTATACGAATTCTGGCCTTTGTCAGGAGACCTGTATTTTGACTTGTCTTTCTTAGCCTTGCTTTGGTTTGTTTTTGACTTGGTTTAATTTGGTTCGGTTCAACTTGGTATAGGGCTTCGATTGGTTTAGGTGGGTTTGAGATGGGAAGGTTTGTATAAAATCCAACTCCTCTCTCTCTCCTTTATTATTTTCAATCTCTTCATCCTCTTCATCTTCTTCCTCCAACCTAAGGCAAGTACATCTTGCCAAACGTTGGACAAATATTATTTTGTTTGTTCTAAACTATTCCTTACATGATTCTAAGCATCTTTAGAACTTAGCATTTTTTATTTTGCTGGACAAGTTTTTGTAGATCTAAGTGTATAGCCTTTTCGATTTTCTTGGATTTTGATCTACTAAACTTCATTATTTTCAAGTTTTGATTGTTCCATATTGTAGAGGATTCAATTTTACCCAAAATGGATCTTTGAAAAGTTAGATTTTGACTTGTTTTGAGGTAGTTATGGCCAAAAATATTTTTGGCCATTTCTATGTTAATTTGTGCTGATTTTGGCAGGGACGATGAATAGTGCCGCATGAATAGTGCCCAGCCGCATGTATGAATAGTATCGCAGCCGCATGAATGAATAGTGCCACAGTCGCATGGATAAATAGTACCACATGAATAGTACCACAACCGCATGGATGAATAGTACCGCAGCCGCAGGAATAGATAGAGCCGCATGAATAGTACCGCAGCCGCATGGATGAATAGTGCCACAGCCGCAGGAATGAATAGTGCCGCATGAATAGTGCCGCTGCCGTATGGATGAATAGTACCGTATGAATAGTACCGCAGCTGCATGGATGAATAGTACCGCAGCCGCAGAATGAATAGTATCGCAGCCGCATGGATGAATAGTGACGCAGTCGCATGAATAAATAGTGCCACATGAATAGTGCTGCAGCCGCATGGATGAATAGTACCGCATAAATAGTGCCGCAGCCGCAGGAATAAATAGTGCCGTAGCCGCATGGATAAATAGTGCCGCATGAATAGTACCGCAGCCGCATGGATAAATAGTACCGCATAGTGCCGCAGAAAGCTGTAAAGTGTCACAGAATGCTGCATAAGGCATATTTTGGCTATTTTTGGTTATTTTAAGTCCTATTTGGCTGAATTGTGGCCAGAATTTCTTCCAATCCCCAACATGAAAGTTGTAGATCTTTTCCTTAGCTTCAAGAATATGTTACTAGCTATTTTATGCAAGTTTCTTTTATTCATGATAATGTAAGGATAGAACATGATAGTGGCCTGTTAAGGCGCACTCTTAGCAAGTAACAAGTAACATGACACGAGAGTGACCCGTTGTGGTGCACTCATAATGAATGTCTTTCTTCTTTGCTTAACACGATAGTGACCTGTTGTGGTGCACTCAACTCATATGTCACTTCTTTGCTTAACATGATTATGGCCCGTCGTGGCGTACCCCTAACAAGTACTCTTAACATGATAGTGATCCATCGTGGAGAACTCTAGATAAGTAACATGATATAACACATGAACCATGAATGCTGTTGCGACGACTTTATTGGCTTACAAGTAATGAATGATTTGGACACCGTGGGTGTTTTCCTTGAGTGTGTTTGTACAAGCTACATGTTCTGTATTGCATCATGTCTAGGACATGAATTTCTAATTCCCCACGGTCAGGGATTCATACTGAATCTGGCTAGGATTAATGACTAGATTGATCAAGTAGTTCATGAAGAGACTTTCTCAGTTACCTGTTGCCCCTTTGATCCCGGCCTTATATATAATATATAAATGGGACTTGGAGCTATATGTCATGATGAGCATATTTTCAGCCCGCCGTCGAGTGGGACACCTCCTTAGGACACATGTATCTTACTGTAGTGTGTCTGCTATACTTGTTTTTCTTTTGCTGGGGTCACTCAGGTAGCAGCAGGCGGATAATTGGACTTGGAAATCTTATTGTATCTTGCTAGTAACTAGGCTTGTGATAACCTTAGTTAGTTAAAGTATCAAGCCGTACTCATTGCTTGGCCGTGATTGATGGCTGGAGTCAGTCCAGTCCAGTCTAGTTTTGTCTAGGCAGTGTCCGTATGTTTATTTCAGTACACCATAGTTTATGCTTTACCTTGTCGATAAATGATCAGAGGCTAAGTTCTGTTTAGAAGAAGGGTTACAACCCCGGTCCTTGTTTGGTTTAAGGGTTGTAACTTGACTTCAGAATAGTTCCTAAGTCCACTTATCATTGTCTTTCTATAATTCTTACATACTCACATGTTCAATTATCTCACAAGCTATACATGACTCCCTATGTCGGGTCACCATGCTCTTATGACCAGGCAATCTCACAAGTTCACTTGTTCAATTGCTTTTACATATTCTCAAGCTTCTGTTCACTTAACATGTCTACACTTTATATTATGCCACATGTGAATTACTTTATGCTCCAAGATGCTTTACTTATTGTCTTTCTATGTTCGGGATAAGTGCGTTGGTAGTGCACGAGTCTCGATCTGCTCTTACTTATTTGTATCTCCAATTGTTGATGTTAGTGATTGCTGGTTTTAGTTCATAGTTTGGCTTCCTTTGTGGTACTTGCTATTGGGGGTCTGACCCTACTGGTTTTGCTTGGCCAGATCTGATAGAGAAGTCCAAAGGATCTTCCGCACCATCTACTCGACGGTGACCATCCAGAACACCAGAGTACCCAAGTGGGTTTCTTATTTTATTTTCCCACTTGATATGTAAATTATTCTTTTGTGGCGTTTAGCCTCCAAGCACGTGTTTAGCTCGTGTTTTGGTCCTTGACATTTAGCCTACGGGCATAAACATGATGTGCGTATTCTAGACTGCAGCTAGAGCTATCATGTATGACTAATACTCTTGTTAGTTTCTCCATTTTGTATACTAGCTTCATAATCATCCATGTATATATGGTTTGGGACGCTTTACTATTGTATGTCTGATGATCATACTCTTGTACCTTGTATAATTGCCTGTGATTGAGATACCTAGGATTGTTTTAACCTAGGATCGACTGTTGGCTTGTAGAAGTAACCCCCATGTCTTGACAACTTATACGTAATTTTATAGTACTGGTGTACTTTGGTATTACGTAGCTGGCCTTGTCGGTCCCCACTTGCCAGTATTCTGGTTCTGGAGCGTGACATAGGTTTTAGTGGTGGCCCATGCAGGTCTGATTTATCAGATATGTGGGGGTTAGTAATGTTTAGTTATCTCAATCATAATTATCCTTTATTGATATTCTTCGTGTTTTTCTTTATCTCTGATTCTTTGACCTGATATCTACCTTGATCGTTGATCTCTCCTGTTCCCTCGATTTGATCCTTGTGTCCTTTAACTTTCAGGGATACTGTTCTTAATCCTTCCGATTACCTTGATTGGATTCTGTTGATGGCAGGTCAGCAATCGTTTGTTAGGCCAGTTATGGAGGATCAGTCTCAGCATTCAGATGAAGAGTCGAGAGTTGACTCGAGGGGCGAGGTGCCAGTCCATCCCGACCAGCCAACTCAGCCCGTACAATCAGCAGCCCGAGCAGAGGTAATACCAGGTCAGCCCGATGTACCTGCCCTCATAGAGATTATTAAGAAAATGATGGAGTCACAACAACGACGAGATCTCGCTCTCCAGCAGAGTATCCAGATGTTGATAGACCGTAGTGTGCAAGAAATACCCGAGAAACTTCAAGCCGGGCACATGCAGCCAGAGAAAGTGCAGGTTAGAGGTAGACAGTCCCAGTCATCCAACCCGTCAGCATATCGAGCCCGACCTACTGTAGAGGAAGTACGAGAGCAAGGACATGAAGCTAGAAGGACCGCATCCAGAACTGAGGGTCGTAAGTGGAACCATCCATATGTACCAGGCTTTTTACCCCGACGTCTATCACCAGTACCAGCAGACCAACATCCATATCAGAGCCAGGAGTTACCCGTCGTATGTTCCTTCTGTGGGAGGGAATGGCACACTCATCTTACCTGTCGGAGGGCTAACCATCTATGTTTAGCGTGCGGATCACCATACCACATGATAGGAGTTTGTCCCTGGTGGAGTCCAGCTGGATCGTGATCCTTCTAGCCTTCCAACCAGTAGGCACCAGCGCCGATTCGGCAGCGGTGAGCTCAGAGGCAGCAAAAGCAGCATCAATATCGGGTAGAACAAGCCTGTACCTATTGTGGCAAGTTAGGGAATTCTAGATCAGTTTGTCGAACGGCCAATAGGCGATGCTTCTGCTGTGGAACAGAGGACCATTCTATTAGCACTTGCCCATATCCGACATCTCGAAGAAGACCATCTACACCAGATGTACCCCTGCCATCCTTTTAGTCACCTCCGTCATCGCCTCTAGTAGTAGATGAGCAGCTAGGGCCAATACTAGATGTTCAACCATTGGCACAATACCCACCGCCATCGCGAGCTCAGAGGATCAGACAGCTCAGAGCACAGTTTCATGCACAGTACCAAGAGTAGCTTTAGTATCAGCACGAGGATAATACCTTGGGAGTCTCAGGTACCATCTTCATAGTCTTCCATCAGTTCTTCTCATGGGATTTATGTTTCAGTGGCAGGCCATGTAGTGGCGATATATCTTAGGTTCTTGCAGGCGACCTTGTATTCTATCCACGTATGGAGTACAATGGTCGGCTTGATTTATTCGGTGAGTGAAGGCGAGATTCTCGTTCCCAACTCTTCTGTCTTCGTAGTCGAGGCATGTGATAACTTCATTGGTATCGACTACGACGATATGTCCTGGGTAGAGTCCTGTCTTAGACTAAGTCATTGGAACTGACTTACTTGAGACTTGACCTTATCTATTTTGGAGTCAGCGTAGGCCAGCGAGGACGTTGGTCCCTACTCAACTGTCTCCAGAGACATATTTATTCATATGCTTGCAACCCTTCTTGATTGAGATTGTGTTATTGCTTACGCATTTATTTACATTACAGTTGCCTTCATTTACTTATATGCCATGCTTCATCTTATAGAGATGATTGTATATTCTTGAGCTTTTGTTTTGGTTATCTTTCTCGACTAGCTTTAGAAAATTTCGAGGACGGAATTTTTCTAAGGATGGGAGAGATGTGAGACTCGTCTCACTGTAACAGTATTTATATACGGATATATATTTTTGTACTGTGTTTTGTATTTTTCTGATTTCCGGAATGCTTTAAAAAATTTCCCAACTTATAGATTTTCTTCTTGACCGACATATCGCCAGTGTACCATTGTATGCCGATGGCATGCCTGTCACTCTCATTTTCTGTTATACGTATTTTCAGTGTACGTATACGGAATTCTGGCCTTTGTCAAGAGACCTATATTTTGACTTGTCTTTCTTAGCCTTGCTTTGGTTTGTTTTTGACTTGGTTTAATTTGGTTCGGTTCAACTTGGTATAGGGCTTGGTTTGGTTTAGGTGGGTTTGAGATGGGAAGGTTTATATAAAATCCAACTCCTCTCTCTCTCCTTTATTATTTTTATTCTCTTCATCTTCTTCCTCTTCATCTTCTTCCTCCAACCTAAGACAAGTACATCTTGCCAAACGTTGGACAAATATTATTTTGTTTGTTCTAAACTATTCCTTACATGATTCTAAGCATCTTTAGAACTTAGCATTTTTTATTTTGCTAGATAAGTTTTTGTAGATCTAAGTTTATAGTTTTTTCTGTTTTCTTGGGTTTTGATCTACTAAACTTTACTATTTTCAAGTTTTGATTGTTCCATGTTGTAGAGGATTCAATTTTACCCAAAATGGACCTTTAAAAAGTTAGATTTCGACTTGTTTTGAGGTAGTTATGGCCAAAAGTATTTTTGGCCATTTCTATGTTCAATTGTGCTGATTTTGGCAGGAACGATGAATAGTGCCGCATGAATAGTGCTACAGCCGCATGGATGAATTGTACCACAGCCGCATGGATGAATAGTGTCGTATAAATAGTGCCACAGCCGTATGGATGAATAGTACCATATGAATAGTACCACAGCCGTATGGATGAATAGTGCCGCAGCCGCAGGAATGAATAGTAACGCGTGAATAGTACCGCAGCCGCATAGATGAATAGTGCCACAGCCGCAGAAATGAATAGTACCGTATGAATAGTGCCACAGCCGTATAGATGAATAGTGCCGTATAAATAGTACCGCACCGCAGGAATGAATAGTGCCGTATGAATAGTGCCGTAGCCGCATAGATAAATAGTGTCGCAGCCGCAGGAATGAATAGTGCCACATAAATAGTGTTGCAGCCGCATGGATGAATAGTACCGCAGCCGCAGGAATGAATAGTGCTGCATGAATAGAACCGCAGGAATGAATAGTGCCGCAGCCGCATGGATGAATAGTACCGCAGCCGTATGGATGAATAGTGTCGCATGAATAGTACCGCAGCCGCATGGCTTATATAGTACCGTATAGTGTCGTAGAAGGCTGCATAGTGCCGCAGAATGCCGCATAGGGCCTATTTTGGCTATTTTTGGTTATTTTATGTCATATTTGGCTGAATTGTGGCCAGAATTTCTCCCAACCCCCAACATGAAAGTTATAGATCTTTTCCTTAGCTTCAAGAATATGTTACTAGCTATTTTATGCAAATTTCTTTCATTCATGATAATATAAGGATATAACATGATAGTGGCCTGTTAAGGCGCACTCTTAGCAAGTAACAAGTAACATGACACGATAGTGACCCGGTGTGGTGCACTCATAATGAATGTCTTTCTTCTTTGCTTAACACGATAGTGACCCGTTGCGATGCACTCAAGTCACGTGTCACTTCTTTGCTTAACATGATTATGGCCCGTCGTGGCGCACCCCTAACAAGTACTCTTAACATGATAGTGACCCATCGTGGTGTACTCTAGATAAGTAACATGATATGACACATAAACCATTAATGCAGTTTCGACAGCTTTATTGGCTTACAAGTAATGAATGATTTGGACACCGTGGGTGTTTTTCTTGAGTGTGTTTGTATAAGCTACATATTCTGTATTGCATCATGTCTAGGACATGAATTTCTGATTTCCCACGGTCAGGGATTCATACTGAATCTCGCTAGGATTAATGACTAGATTAATCAAGTAGTTCATGAAGAGACTTTCCCAGTTACCTGTTGCCCCTTTGATCCCGGCCTTATATATAATATATAAATGGGACTTGGAGCTATCTGTCATGATGAGCATATTTCCAGCCCGCCATCGAGTGGGGCACCTCCTTAGGACACATGTATCTTACTGCAGTGTGTCTGCTATACTTGTTTTTCTTTTGCTGGGGTCACTCAGGTAGCAACAGGCGGGTAATTGGACTTGGAAATCTTATTGCATCTTGCTAGTAACTAGGCTTGTGATAACCCTAGTTAGTTAAAGTATCAAGCCGTACTCATTGCTTGGCCGTGATTGATGGATGGAGTCAGTCCAGTCCAGTCCAGTCTAGTTTTGTCTAGGCAGTGTCCGTATGTTTATTTCAGTACACCATAGTTTATGCTTTACTTTGTCGATAAATGATCAGAGGCTAAGTTCAGTTCAGAAGAAGGGTTACAACCCCGGTCCTTATTTGGTTTAAGGGTTGTAACTTGACTTCAGAATAGTTCCTAAGTCCACTTATCATTGTCTTTCTATAATTCTTACATGCTCACATGTTCAATTATCTCACAAGCTATACATGACTCCCTATGTCGGGTCACCATGCTCTTATGACCTGGCTATCTCACAAGTTCACTTGTTCAATTGCTTTTATATATTCTCAAGCTTCTGTTCACTTAACATGTCTACACTTTACATTATGCCACATGTGAATTACTTTATGCTCCAAGATGCTTTACTTATTGTCTTTCTATGTTCGGGATAAGTGCATAGGTAGTGCACGAGTCTCGATCTGCTCTTACTTATTTGTATCTCCAATTGTTGATGTTAGTGATTGCTGGTTTTAGTTCATAGTTTGGCTTCCTTTGTGGTACTTGCTATTGGGGGTCTGACACCACTAGTTTTGCTTGGCCAGATCTGATAGAGAAGCCCAAAGGATCTTCCACACCATCTACTCGACGGTGACCATCCAGAACACCAGAGTACCCAAGTGGGTTTCTTATTTTATTTTCCCACTTGATATGTAAATTATTCTTTTGTGACGTTTAGCCTCCGAGCACGTGTTTAGCTCGTATTTTGGTCCTTGACATTTAGCCTACGGGCATAAACATGATGTGCGTATTCTAGACTGCAGCTAGAGCTATCATGTATGACTAATACTCTTGCTAGTTTCTTCATTTTGTATACTAGCTTCATGATCATCCATGTATATATGGTTTGGGACGCTTTACTATTGTATGTCTGATGATCATACTCTTGTACCTTGTATAATTGCCTGTGATTGAGATACCTAGGATTGTTTTAACCTAGGATCGACTGTTGGCTTGTAGAAGTAACCCCCATGTCTTGACAGCTTAAACGTGATTTCAGAGTACTGGTGTACTTTGGTATTATGTAGATGGCCTTGTCCGTCCCCACTTGCCAGTATTCTGGTTCTGGGGCGTGACAGTTGCCATGGTGGAATATTAATTTTATGTGGAAAACAAAGCATAAACCCTCAAATAAATATTTATTTTTTGTCGTTCTTTTTAGAAAACTTTTTTAGAAGTTAAGCCCTGTACGGGCTTAGTGACTCGGGCTCGAGCTCGGACGGAGGACGCAAAGTGGCGCTTTGATGATGCACTTTATAACTTTGTCACTACCACATTTCTAGATAGGGGTATTTTTATCATTTTACATTATATCAATATATTGTGTATAATTTATTTAATTAATTATAATGGTGGTTGCATTTATTAGTGAACTAGCCTATTTATTGGACCCTTGGTTAGCAAACCTATTTAGACTTGTCATGACACTTGAACCTACATTCTAGGTTAGCCACATTGAGACTCCATTAAGTCATAACATGTCATGAATAGGGGTTAGATTTATTTACCAACTTAGGCTAGAAGCTTCCATAGTTTAGTCAAACCATCATGACAACTTAAGAGGGCCTTGTGGACATTTCATGTAGG